>CAODLS010606771.1:0-12961 GCA_948243855.1 Flueggea neowawraea
ACACACACATCGAGTCTGAAAACAGAACACAAACAGAATTAACATGAGACACAGAAATTTGGGTAGAGAAGAGGTGGAGTTATGCTCTTGCATCAGAGTGGAAGAGAAAATCAAGATATAGTAGAGAGGAGGAGATGACAACCAGAAGAGGAGAGCAAGAGATTAACAGCAGGGGAAGTGGCCAAGAATGGACTAGGGAGGGAGTTGCCAAATGTGATTGAGATGGAGGGGAGAGGTGCAGAAGAATGAAGAGAGGTCGCAAGGCTTGAAAAGGTGGTAAAGGGTTAGCAGAATTGTAAAGGAGAGAGGTGGTGAAGAGGTGGTCATGCGTGTGGAGATAGAGGACTAAGGAAGTGAGAAGGTGGAAAGGAGATCGTTAGTATGTGGAAGGTCATGACATATTTGAGAAACTACTAATTCATTCTAAACATAATGGCCTTGTTTGGTTTAGTGGGATTCAACACTAGCACAACGTAGAGTAGATGAATAGTATTGCAGAAAGTTATAGATGGTGGTGTAAAGTTATCGAATGAGGTGTGTAAATACCACTGTGGCTAACATTTCCTCAGATCATCATCAATTACTCCTCCTACGTAATCAAGCAAGATCATCACACTGTTGCATAATACTTTTGTTGAATAGTTAGTAGATTAAATGTGCAACTGGATAAAACAAACCTGATTTTTTTTTCCAGAATAGTTGTAAAACAAGTATTTCACACCCATTTATCCAAACAAGGCAATTATATGAGCAAAGTGTCTCAAAAATAATCAGCCAATGTGTGCATGTCTCATATCGGACAAAAAAGAGACATAAATAACTTAAAAACCAACCTACCAAACTGGCTATAGATGGCTTCTGGCAATACAGCAAACAAAGCATAAGTTAAAGAGGACAAAACAAAGAAAAAGACAAAAAGACAAATCTGAGATAAGTTTGGTAGTTATAACTTGGCCCAGCAAAATGTATCTATGGTGATTATGCAACATACGAGGAACGAATCTTCAATATGCACTTGTTAGAAATGCATTTTGAGATAAAATTAGAAAACAAGGAAATATTCTACAATCCAGAGAAAGAATTGTAATGAATTTTTTTTTCCTGATCAAAATGACTGTTGGCATTTCATGTATATTGGAGCACTAATGGCTAGTAGCTTATTAGTATTGGAGTAATAAGGTACATCAGCAAGAATTCTATCAAAATATTCCATCAGCTCTAGTTCTCAAAACCATTAATCATATGGATGAGGACACCAAAATAAAAAAAAAAAAGAAGTAAAAGAACTAGGCAAAATAAACAAGATATATAAAGAACATTACCCTGCTGACTTGGATCGCCGTAAACTTCAACAAAGTCGCCACCGCAAATTGAAAAACTTTCAGTAATCCCTGCACTGCTTAAGCAAAATGGCAATCGCAAAATGAGAAACTTGTACAAAGAATAACCACTAAAAAATTTGAAACCATATCCATAGACACCAAATTTGAAACAGTATCTTTAGATACCGCATTGCCAGCAAATTGGGCATTTTTATTCTACCAAGATTAATTACAATTTGGAAAAGAACAATAAATAGAAACTAAAAAAATGCAACAGAAGTTCCAAGCTGATAATATTTGTTCACCTTTGATTCATAAAAAAGAACACGTTCAAAACCACGAAAAGGGTACACTTACTAATAGGCCAAAAATCTACAGTGGAAAGGAGAAGGGTAATAGTAAACATCGTACAAATAGCAATATTTATAAAACTGATAGGAACTAAATTAGTACACAAGCAAAAACTATAAAAAAGAGAAAATAAATTGTTCCATCTTGATGGTGAATCCTTTTACAAGCTATGCTATAAAAAACTTATCAAAAAAACTATGCTAGAAAAAACTTTATCAAAAAAACTATGCCAGAAAAAACTTATCAAAAAAAACTATGCTAGAAAAAATGATAATGAACAGTCGAATAATGTAGCAATCAATCTTTTGAAATGGAAAGAGAAGAATATCATTCAACACCTTGCAGGATGAATATCTGGTATGGAAACAGGACGAAGTTGGTCACTGTCAGAAAGCGAATTGCAATTGCTATGGATCCAAGGATATATAGTCCACTCCCCAGCAACTTGAGTACTATTGAAGTAAAAATTACAGTAAAGAATGCCAAAAAAAGAGATAAGTGAAGATTAAAAATTGTTAAAAAAGCAAAAAAGAAAATGCATGAGTAAGATTTATAATTGTTAAATAGTTCTTACTGATTGAGAATAAAACTAGAGCATATCATCATGTAGTATGAAAATTCATTTCCCTGGCTCACAAAACCTGTTTATGATGAAACAAATTTAAGATACAAGAAAAATCACATAAATATCAAACTTGTGACAATTTAGAACCTTTAAACATACATACCCAAACATGAAATTTCCAAGGCCAGCCTGCCAAGTCCAGCACCAGGAACTAAACACATAGGAGGGCTGTCAAGCAAAATTCAAAGTTGTGATACATGCTAGGACATGCAATTTTCTTAACAAAAATAAAAAGTAATATTTTTGTACTGGACAAAAAACGAAACATGAGAAAGCAAAATTACATACCTATCCTTACAGCGATCAGGAAATAGAGAATCAAGCTCATCGAGGATAGGTCTGTAGCACTGATCACGTTCTTTTTGACCCTAGATCAAAGATTTGAAGTAAAAGTAGCAAGAGAACTACCCTGTTAAAACAACCGATAGAAAGTGAAAAAAAATAGAGCATCATTACCTCTGCCGCCCAGTCTCTCACTATATTCCTTATTATACAACGAACCTGTTAAAACAGCCAATATGAAGAAAAAAGTGCAAATTAATGAGATTATTAAATCAAATTTGCAAAGTGGGAAGAAGTTATCCATGATCAGCATAGTTTTGATTTATAATTAGTTTTCTGCAACAAGATAACCAGTATACCTTATCAACATCAACCAAAGGTACGTTTAGCTGAAGTGATGGATCCAACCAATCATGAGATGCTGCCATCTGAAGCACATGAAAGAAGACATGCATAGGGAAAAAAATTGGCAGTGTAAAAACAGTGGTGTAAGATTACTTGCTTCAGCCCAACTGTACACGAAAAGTTGAATGTAATAACTTCTAAAAACTACATATAACTTTTGTATGTTGCACAATAAATTACTAAACAGATTAATCAAACAGTAAAAGAACCAATTTGATTCATCAGTAAATCTACATTTGCAATTCTTTCATCCAGAAAAGTTAAAACTTGGCAATAGTATGAAGAAATATTTCTTTGTGGTCTCTAAATTTATTTCCTCATATTAGGAGAAAAGACACATTAAAATGACATAAGCAGTACAAAAATTGGTTACCCCGCAAATGAAAATAGAAAAAGAAATGCTGGATCTATTATAAAACAGTTCACCAGCAGGAAAACAAAATGTATTCAGAAATGCACTTACTCATTATACACAGCAAACAATGTTATAGCATGAACATCTAGAGTCATGGATTGTAAAACAAAGTGACAAAAAATCAATTATCTGCTATGAGCTAGCATCATGGGTTTGTTTGCCTAACATTGTATCTAGTGTGCAGCATATAGCATTTTTTTCCCCTTAAAAATCATATATTGTCTACTTTTTTGTCTATTAAAAAACCCAGTATCTACTATATGCTATATATGTTATAGTACATAACATATAGCACTTTTTTTTTCCTTAAAAGTCACGTTACACTACTTTTTTGCAGTTGAAAACAATATTGTGTTTTACGCTAATTGCCATGTGCTAATTAGAACTCTTCCCAAACAAGCCCTATATAAACATAGCTTTAGTATTTCCTTTTCTACTTTGAGATGCAAAATTAATGAGATAAATTAAGTGAGTTACATTGCCGTCGGAATCATTCGCATCATTTTGAATGCATTCACAAGTCATTTTAGTATTCCGCATGCCTGTTTGGCGACCATCAGAAGCAGACTTGCAGCAATCTTCAACTTGAACTTCCTGTTGTTATCTACAGAAGTCAAACTTCTAAATGAAAGAGATAGAGTAGGATCAACAAAAAACCGCAAAGTCAACAAGAAGAGGGCAAAAGCTACATGAGAATTTGAGATAAACCTTGCTCCCCATTCTGGAATCTTCATCTAGTTTTGGATAAGATGGGGAAGAGACAACATTTTCCTTTTGGAAATTGTTTGGATCAGGTTCCAGATGCAAGTCCTCACAACAGTCCGAGCCTTGGCTCATATCTAAAGGAGGTTCAAATGCCTGCAGAATAATGAACAATCATAATTTTCAATCCCATCACATGTATAACACTATAGAATTAAAACATAGAAGGGAAAAAATGTTATGAAAGAATATATGACAGGAAAGAAAGAAAAGACAAAGCATTGTAGAGAAAATAACAAATAGGCTACAGCTCACCTGAAGCATGTTAAATATGAAATAAGAATTTGCGGAGATACACCTGGCAAGTAAAAACAAAAATGTTTCAACATCTTTTGACTTGTGGCAATAAATTATTCTTCAAAGCACCAATACAAGAGTATGAACGTGTGTGTTCAAGGCCCCATGGCCAATAAAGCATAATTTGCAGCACGCATCTAGCTTTGCTTAGAAAAAAGACCAAAAGAATGATTTTGACTACTAGTATATGGTGGTTATATAATGGTTACCTATTCATGCACTTATATTAACACCTATATATGCTTTTTACTATATTGCTTTGATGAATTAATGTTGTTATTCCTGTAATTTCGTTTAAGGAAAATTAATATATTTATTTATAAAATGCTTAATCTAGTATCCACCAAGAATATACCCATAACTCGAATATGCAAGTAAGAGTACATTTTTGTTAAGCACACGAATACAAATAAAGATATTGTCACATACTGCTTATACCCTACTTGTTCCCTTCCTGGAGTCAAGTAGGGTATGTTATTATATCAATTCAAACATTGGCTTATATCAATTAGTTTTGACACATTAATTAAGTTATCTTCGTTTCCACATGAGTAATAGTATGATCTTCAACTGAAACCGAGCGAATAAAGCAAGAAGGAAGATTACTTCTGTAGCGCTTTAAACTTCAATGGGTAGTGGGATAGTAGTTCCTGAAAAGAAAAAAAAAAAGAATTAGGGAGATATGTATTAAGATGCCATAGATATGTATAAAATTAAGCTAGCAATTTTATACAATAATTCATATTCGCAGCGCCCGATTCCATTCCTGATTAGCGGACAGAAAGAATTCCTCTTGCTCTATGATTAATTGTTCCGTTTAAGGGATTAAGTCTGTGAAGTGCCTTTCCTTGTTAGAACTGCCAGAAGGGCAGAGATCTATGTTCTAACCAAAAGGCAACAAAACCACTTTTCAGCATAGAAATGTAGCTAATGCAACATTAATTGTCTAATCTTAAGGTAACACATGCGCAGGCACAGACTGTCCAAGCTTAGACATATATCATGACTATTGCTCCCATCAACCAAACAAATTCATTTCATACCAAACATGACATGCAAAAGAATTTTTTAAAATAGTTTCAATTCCCACACACAAAATCTTTCTAACATTTTTTCCCTTGCAGGCATTTCTTTCCTTCCACAAAATGGACAAAACATTCAGACAAGTTAAAACTGAAACAACCACTTCTGAAGAGAAATAATAATAGTGCTAATGTATCTCTATCCTGCCTCATAAAGACTCAACAGACAAAATTTGAATCTACTAACAATTCCACAAGAAGTAATGTGGAAGCATCTGCAATAGAAGAGGGTGCTAGCAATCTTAATTCAACAATCAACTTAAAGGGCAATAGTAAAGAATCCAGACATTTTGCATGCTTCCAAGTTAAAACTTTGAAGAACACATACAAAAGCATATATTACAAATCACCGCCAGTTCTTGCACTGTAGCATATACATTGCAGCTAATAGAACTGGCATATTTCAAAGAGAAGAACCAATAGCAGAAACACAATGACTAAATCACAGCGAACTTTTAAATCAAATTATCAGCGCGGTAACATTTAGTTGAAACCAAAACCAAGAAATTAAGTACCTTGTGTGCAGGTGGAAGCTTTCTAAAAGATCTTTCATATCTCTTTACATCCTCCTCTGCAGCATCTGGATAGCTATAACAAGAAGCAGAAAATAGTGTTATCTAGCTTGACTAAAACTACAGATTTCTCCTTTCAAGGAACTAAGGAAATTTTTTTTATCAAAAACAGAACCTCGTTCGGAACAGTGAAGCTTCCTACATACAAATCATGCATCTAGTCACAATCAAAAACTAAATATACCCGAAAGGCTATAAATTCAGTTCATGGTTACAGGTGGGTTGAACTAAACCCAATGCAAAATTGCGAATTCCATCAATCCTCCAAATTGTAAACATGCACCCAGAAACCGAAGGTCCATTACACATTAATAACATGCACTCAGAAACTAAAGGCGTCCATTACACATTAATAACAAGTAGAATACTAGAATCTATCACACCTAAGACTAAGCAAACATAGTTCAAACTCTCAAAGAGAAGAAAATAACAGAAGGGAACATAATTGTTCTATTCTAACAGATAAACAAGGAATGACAAAGAAAATTTTAAGTAAGCAAAAGAGAGATCGAGATACTTGAGGTAGGCGCTGATGATGCGGCGGAGAGACTTGACTTCAAGGGCTTCTTCGAGCTTCCTCTGACGACGTCGTTCCTCGTCTTCCTCTTCCATCTTTCGAAACATCGTTCTCAGGGTTTTTAGTGGAATTTACTTTCGGGTGTGCTGGAATTAATGGATTTTAACAATGAAAGAAAATAATGTTTGTTCGCAGAGTTCCATTCCAGTGGGGATTACGGTATACCTGATAAGCTCGTGAGTCGTGACGGCTTGGGGTCACAAAACTTTGGCAAAAAGTTCACTGAGGTAAAGAAAATAAGTTCTTGTTCAGTAAACTCATAGAAGTGCTCTTTTTTCAATATGATCAAAATGGCACTCAATTGTTCAGCATTAAATTTTACATTAAAATAATATAATTTTAATATTAATTATTATTTTATTTTTAATATTTAGTATCAAATCTTTTATAAAAAAATATTTCATATTCTTTTTTTTTTTATTTTAATAAGTCAAATGGTTAATTAAATAAATTTTTAATTATTGATTACTATTTATATAATAACTTTTGAACTTTAAAATATCATAAAATTTAAAATTAACAATTTTTAGAAATTAATTTATTTTATAAATTTAATTAATTAAGCTCGTGAGTCGTGACAGCATGGGGTCACAAAACTTTGGCAAAAAGTTCAATGATGTAAAAAAAAATAAGTTTTTGTTCAGTAAACTCATAGAAGTGCGCTTTTTTCAATATGATCAAAATGGTCGTCACTTAATATGCGCTTTGTTTGGCACTTTTACATTAAAATAGTGTAATTTCAGTATTAATTATTATTTTATTTTTAATATTTAATATCAAATCTTTCATAAAAAAATATTTCATATTCTCTCATTTTTTTATTTTAATAAGTCAAACGTGTAATTAAATAAATTTTTAATTATTGATTACTATTTATATAATAACTTTTGCATTTTAAAATGTCAAAGAATTTAAAATTAACAATTTTTAGAAATTAATTTATTTTATAAATTTAATTAATTAGAGATTGTAAATAATTTTAAATTTCATGAAACATCACAATTAAAATGTAATACGATTATAATTAATAAAAATTATTACCGAAGTGTTACATTTAATTTGAGAAAACGTATTACAATAATGATAAATAACTATTGCATTTAATTAATGCATAATAAAAAAACGCATTCTAAAAAATACATACTAATCAACCTTAATCATCACTATTACTAAATCATTCACACATATATTCAATTAATGCATTTCAAAGTTCAATGTAAGCCTTTTTTATTCTTGATTTGTCTATGCCGAGCAAGAGATTCTCAAAATTGAGAATTTCCATCCACTACCATCTCAACATCTAGAATTAGCAATTCTTCTCGTTTTTCAACTGCTGTATTAATAGCACGTCCATCTTCAACTATCATATTGTGCAAAATAATGCATGTACTCATAATATCGTATAATACATTTTTATTCCAAAAACATGATGGTCCTGCAACAATTGCAAATCGACATTTGAGTACTCCAAATGTACGCTCAACATATTTTCTACACACTTCTTATTCCATTGCAATTTTTTTTTGGACCACGTGGATCATGAATACTTTGTATAAGAGTAGCCCATGTATACACCATCAGCTAAATAGTAACCCATACTATATTATTTTCCTTGAATGACATAACGAGCAAAAGGAGCGAGCAATACCTTGAGCAAGATTTGCATGAGGATGACTCTAAGACATTAATGTCATTATTAGATCTTGCTAGACTGAAATATGCATGCCACATCCAAAGATCATAATCAGCTACAGCTTTTAAAATAATTGTTGGGGTTCCATTACAACCTGCATATTGTCATGCCCATGTAGTGGGTCAATTTTTCCACTTCCAATGCATACAATCCAAACTATCCAACATATCTATAAAACCACTACGCTCACCAATCTGCAGTAATCTAGCAATATCGCTATCGTTTGGTGATTAGAGATATTTCCCTACTCAACAATGACACGACAAAATCTCTTCAAACTTTTTACAGCTGTAGATTCTCCTATTTTTAATATACTCATCAGTAGCATCTACAGACAAACCATATGACAATATTCAAAATACAATTATTGTTTTTTGCAAACCCAACAACCCGAGTCTGCCATATGCATCCCTTTTTTGGACAAAATAGTTGTCGTAATTACAAACAACATTAAAAAATACGAAGAAATAAATTCCTACCCATTGAAATAGTCTGCAAAACATCAAATCAGCGTAACGAGGAGTTGGCGCAAAATAGTTGTTGAAAAGATTGCGATCAATATTTTCATAATCACGATTGATAGCAGGAATTGAGCATTGATGTGTCTCTTGCTTATGTTCTTCAGTGAGATAGTAAGTGATGACAGAATTGTTGTTAGCAATAGCTACACATAATGCATTCCTTTATTTTGTAAAAACTTCATCATATTATGTTCATCAAAACTTGATGATGAAGTAGAATATGATTGATATGATAGACCACCAATGTTGTAATTCATTTTTGTAAAGAAAAATAATTTGTATGAATGATGTTTCAACCGATAGATAAACATATTTATAGTATTCATGCCCCCATTCTTCAGAAGATAAGAAAATCTGACATGACATATCTCAGCCTTTGGATGGATTTCATCTTTTCTGAGTAGTTGGATCAAACTTATTGCAATCTTATCTAATCTTCACCATTTCCAATATTAGAAGATAAGAAAATCTAACATGGTATATCTCAGCCTTTGGATGAATTTAATCTTTCCTCAACCGTTGGATAAAATTATTGCAATCTTATTTGATTTTCACTGTAACATCTCGCTCATTCCGACTAGATTTATGTAGCTCTCTGTTCAATTTTGATTCAATCTTGGAGGTGGGTGATGTTGATTTGTTGATTAAGGGTATTAACAAGGGATTACTTTTGTAAACAAAGTGTGTTACTCGAGTGATATGGATGGTGAACAACTCCAGTGAGTGGCAGATGTTGCTCGATTGAGATCGTGTCTGGCTTACTCAAGTAAGTCAATGGGTTAGTCGAGTAAATTGTGGTTCTAGATTAATCTAGGAAAATTTTACTCGAGTAACTAAAGTGTGTCACTCGAGTGAGCTAGGCAAAAAGCTGAAATGCACCGCTTTTGGCTAGGGTTTTATAAATACCACCAAACTCGTCCCTCTTGGTTTCTTCACACCGTTTTCACCAAAATTACTCTCAAATCCATTTCATTTGCTCTCTCATTGGCTCTCTTTGCTTCCATTTCAATTCTTGAGGTAAGAACACTTCATTTTCCCTATTTCTTTACTTTATTTCAAGAATTATTCAAGTGGGTTTTGTAGGTATTGAAGAATGACAATTTTGATGATGGTTTTCAGACTTTGGCTTGTTTCTGTGGGAATGATTGTTAAAGGTTGTGAGATCACAATTGTTTGAGGTTAAAAACACATGAATCAAGCTTGGATTTCAAAGATTTTGGTGGTCTTTGAGTTAATGGTGTCCGAAATTGTGAGATTTTGTGGTCATTTTGAATTTGTTTGGTGAAATTAATGTTAGATTTGTGTTTATAAGAATGATTTGAAGTAATGTAGGTGATTTGAAAAGTTGGGCATCGATCAAAACATGATTGTGGTATCTTTGAATGGATTTTCTGCCGTAAGATCAAAACTGAAATTTTTCTAAAGATTGGGTCAGATTTGTAATTTTTGAAAAAGTTAGGATTAGATCTGAATTTTTGAAAGTTTAGGGATAGTTTTGTGATTTTTAATAGTTTGAGGGCTAACTTAAGGATTTTGACTACTTGGAGGATTAATTGATAAATTTTAATAAGTTTAGGGATTAATTTATAATTTTTTGAAGTCTTACAGACTAAAGTGTAGTTTTACAATAGTTGAGGGACTAAATCGTAATTTTATGTAGATTATGATTTTCAACACGAGAGTGTTAGATCTTCGACCAAATAGGTTTTTCGACACCGTCGAGAGGCGGGTTGCATCTATATTGCATTTATACATTCGGTATTGCCATAGTACCAGCATCACATTTTGACACTTCTTTGCTTATGTTTGTTTTATCTTCGTATTCCTGCCAGCGAGACCAATCAACAACTAGTGATGCTTGACTAGACTATCAGTTTGGACATCCAGGTGAGTGAGATAGCAGCTCTAGACACATAGGTTGTGTCTTCTGAACCCTATATGTTTTTGACGTGTTTAGCTATATTTTGAAAATTGATCAACTAAAGGATTGGTTAATCTAAAATCTAATTATGTGCTAATTAAATATTCAGTACTGCATTTTTCTGAACTCTGCTCTATATATATTTTCTACAAATTAATTATGCTTTGCACGTCTATCTACTATGTACTTTATTTATATAAATATTTCAGATAAGAGACACCTAACTATGAGATAGTGTAGCCTTTAGCATACCACTATTCTGTTAAGGCCTGAGTTACTAGGGTAATGTGGTAGCCGTGTGTCCATATAGGCATCATAAACATAATTTCAGTTGCAAAAAACATAATATCGCTAATAAGGGACCAAAAACAAATGTGTAACATGTGTGGTCTCTGCCACAACCTTAGTATATAAATAAACATGGTTTCTCCCACTAATCAGAAACAAATCATGTGTTAGGCCGGGACATATGACTACCGGCAGCCCTGTTAGTTTGGTCATATCAAAACATTGGTATACCAAACGCTATATTTACCCTAAGTAGCATAGGTGCCCCATATATATATATATATATATACATACACACATGCATACATATATATACATACACACATCCCTACATAAATATATATACCTACATATGTATCTATATATAGATGTAGTACATATATATATATATATATATATAATATATATACACACACACACACACACATTTCCTTTCTAACATATGGTTAACACATATATATACACATGCTATCTAACGTACAGTTCACAATTTCTAAAGAATTCCAGTTAACGTATTGTTCACAATTATGATATTACGTTTGGTGTTGTCAAAGGCATACACCTAAAGACTAAGGCAAGTGTACCTATCATCTATAGCAAGTGGACCCTTGAGTATAGAGTGTAGTATCCCACAGAGACTACGATTATTAGCTACTCACTCTTCCTGTATTATCTAGCCGACAAAATAAATGATTTCGAACCTATAAAATAAATAAACTAAACAAATGCAAACGATAGAATAAACGATAGGAAGAAAGCACTTAGACGCTGAATCCCCCTAGACCGAATTAAGTGATAAAGACTCGCTATTCAAACAATCATTCATGCAATTGGACCGTGGAAATTCCAAAGGTATATTAACCTCTCTCTCGAGTTAGCTAATGCCTAATGACTAGGTTGATTAACCGAAATCTCTTCCTAATTAAAGCCTCTAGCGTTGCGTTAACACACTGCTCTATGAATTTTACTATTAGGTTTGACCCTAATCCGGAGGATTTATATCGACCTATCTCTAGGTTTGCATGCAATTCGTCTCAATTATGAATGCTCTACCATACACAGAATCTCTCGATTACACATGCACGAAACAATATTGGAATTGGAAGGCTAGCAACAATCAATTCAACAATACGCATTATAAATTATAATTGAGTCGCAATCCATAAATCAATTGAATGAATAACACAATCCAACATCACATAATCTGCCTAAGGTTCATCACATCTAGGTACACAATACAATTAGTTCATAATAATAGAGAGATATACAACGAGATCAAAGAGAAATCTAGAGAGAGAAGAAAAACCCATGATTGAATCCTCCAATTCTCGTCGTTCTTGATGCCCAATGATGTTCTCCTTTGTTCCCACGTTATCTGGCCTCTAAAGATCTATATTTATGTCTCCAAGTCGGCTCTCCTTTGAATGAATGTCGAAACCCACATAAATAGGCGATTTAGGGCGTCTGGAATAGGACACGGTCACGGACACGGCCGTGCCCAAGCTATTCCATCAGTGTGCATAAAAAAATACCGAAATCCGCGGCTTGCACATAAGACACGAACACGATTTTTGTCCGTGTCCAAGGCAATTATGTATGTGTAATTGGTTAATGTTCGTGTCTTGGCTGCTCCATCTACGCAGACACGGCTTTGTGTCCGTGTAATGGGATGCTCTGACTGTGTGATTGATTTCATGTCCGTGTCCCTCAGTTTTCAAGTTCCAGTGGGTTACACGACCTCTCCCATGGTCGTGGACTTCAAAATCATGTCTGTGTGTGTCCAGTTGTTCACGGATTTGCTTCCTCAAGTATCCCACGGGCGTGTCTTGCCATTCCAAGGCCGTGTCT
>CAODLS010606781.1:0-48918 GCA_948243855.1 Flueggea neowawraea
CCAAATTGAGCTGAGATGTGCGACTCAGAATGAGAGACGTGCGTCTCTCCCCCTGAGTGAGACGTTTCGTGACTAACGGTTCTGAAGCCGAAATTTCCTGGAACGACTTCTCCCACTTAAACCGATCGAATTCCATCGATACCGAAATACTCCAAACACTCTAAAACATCATTCAAACATCCAAGATAATCAAATAATACTCCAAAAAATTTCTAAAGGTCAAATCGTACTAGATCAAAAAGTTACTAGTCAAAATGTACGGGGTATTACATCCTAATTATCCAAAATTTATAAATTGACCCCAATTATGCATAATATCAGGGCCAATCCTCTAACTATCCAGAATCAGGAAAATTATGTCTTTGGTCATTTAGATAGAAAATCACACTAAATGGTCTAAAATCCCGAATCGATCTAGACCTAACATTTTTAACCACTCCAATCCACTCAAAACCATCCTTAAACTCGAATATGTCATCAGTTTAACAAGAAAACCAACAAAACATCACAAACCGTTCTTACAAATTTCAGATCAAAAACCCTGTTTTAAACAAATCGTCAAACCACCATCTACAATCTACTTTCATGTTTTCCCGCCTCCAATTCATTAAAATCCAACAAAGTAAGCTTCAATTCATCCAGAATCTCCTCCAAAATCGAAGCCAAGCTCCAACCGAACCCATATAAACCCATTTGATTTTCAACAACCCAAATGATATATTAACAAAAAATAAAGACAAGAATTAACTTAGATTCAAATCCTTTACCTTGATTGAAGAAAAGAATGGATGGGAAGCAAAGAAAGTGGATGAGAATCGGGTTTGGGGTTATGAAGGAAAGAAGAAATGAAGAAGATAAAGTCTGCTGCATTTTAAAAAAATGAAGAAAAATAGTGTGTTTCACGGAGTCTAGCCTATACACACTCGAACAATAGACTTCTCCCACGGACGACAGCGTGAAGAAAACGTCCTGCAACTGCGCCAAACACCATTTCTAGCATTTTAGCCCCTTAACTCAGCACACCCACGAATGACTAAAACCAGGTGCGAAATGACAACACATCAATAGAACAACTTGTAGTTTGCTTAAAACACACTTAAACGACCTGTAGTTCGTTCATGTTTTTCTTTTCTTTCCAAATTTTTCTTCTTCTTTAAATTTCAACTAATTCCACTTAATTTAACAACTTTAATCACTTCAAAAACTTCATTAATCATCCAAATAACATATTAAACGAAAAAAATTAACCCTTCAAACATCAAGAATTAAATTCAAAATTTAACAAAATTTTCCAGTATAATTAATAAAAAATAACAAGCTGCTACACTGATGTTCTAATTAGTTCCATTGTCTCTAAATATCCTCAGAAGCTTAAATCAATAACCAAATCCATCAAAACAACTCAAAATCGTTCAAAAAAAAATCTATCCCTAACCAATTTCAAAACAACATAAAAACTAGCAAATCCGAGTTCAACGTAGGTGTTTCTAGCTTTGCTTTATCAAGATCTAACATCTCCTAACAATCATTCCAACAGAAATGAGCTAAATCCAAGCTCTCAAACAAATTCAGCCAAAAAGGGATTTCAAGATTAAATGACAAAATGATGAAATAAAAGTAAAGGAAAGTCAGTCTTACCTCAATAGATGTTTAGGAATGATGGGTAGCCAACGTAAATGAGTTTTGGACAGAATGGGAGTGATTTGAGTGAGTGAGGCCGAGAGAATCGGATGGGGGTATATATAGACCCCTGCCCAAAACAACTTTGTTTCAGCCAAATTTCCTTGCTCACTCGAGTGACATAACACCTTACTCAAGTAGCACCTCCTTTTACTTGAGTAATATTTTCCCAAATGTTCATCCAGAGATATGAATTACTCGAGTATTCCATATCCCATATTACTCGAGTAATCTCTAATTGCTTACTCGAATAATCAATAGTCCATTTCACTCGAGTAACACCGTTATGCTTACTCGAGTAACTCCTCTTAAAACCATTAATTGTCAACTCAACACTTCAAACTTTCTAGATCTAAACAGGACGGAACAGAATGCTACAAAGAGTCTTAGCGGAATCCAACTGGATATTACAGAAATCGTTACACCTCTTGTTTTTACAGGCTCAACAAAAAAATCGTTACACTTTCTAGTTTTTATAGGCTCAACTGAGAAACTGATACAATCTCTTGTTTTTCCAGGGAAACAAAACAAGGAAAACCTAACCCACTATTTTTTAAGGCTCAACAATGAAAGCTAATACCTCCTATGCAAATAACCTTGCTTGTTACAAAATTAACCCAAGATATAGCAAAATCTAGCTCACACCAACCCAAATATGATTGCAAGTAGTATATCTCAAATGGGTTAGAAATGTAGAGATGAGAGAGAAAGTAAATAGAAAAACTTAGCAAAGGTCTCTCACTCATCTCTTGTAATTTGGGGCGTCTATTTATAGCCACTTGGTAGAAAATAGTTGTGGGCAGCTTCAAAGTAGCCGTTGTGAGAGAATAGAAAGCTATATCCAATAACATCATTGTTCTCTACATGCATTGTCTTCATGTACATCAGAGTTATGTGTGCTTTGTATGCAATCTACGTGCCTTGTATGAACTTCAGTATTCACTACCTTGTGAAAATTTGTGTATATGTGCTTAGATAAACCTCTACATGCATAGGCTTGACTATCTGTGTGCTTAGTCATTTTGTGAACATGCTTTGTCGATTCTTCAAGATTGCACCTTTCATTTCCACGTTACCAAGTGTCACGAATATTCAAATTCAAATTTCGAGGAGCATCATAAATGCTAAGTTAAATTTTTACTCATCCTTTGCTCCATCACTACATGCGTAGATGTTTTTCTTCAAAGGTGCTACCTTTATTCATCTATGCGCATTGAATAAGCATGTCTATGTGTCTTCGCCTTGATCTGTGAACCTTTTTCAAATCTCATCGTCTAGGATAGAGATCTTGACTATGCGTTTTAGCTCACCGCTACGTGTGTAGATATATTCTAGTTGCAAACCAAAATACCTCTATTTCCCATCTACAAGCATTGAGTAGCCCTCTACGCACATTGAGAAATCTTGGAGCTTTTTATCTTCTAATACAAAGCTTCTATGCGCATTGAGTAGCCCTCTACGCACTTAGTCATGTTGTATTTGCTAAGTGCCTTTCTATTCTACGTGCTTAGCAATTTCTCTAAGTGCTTTGATGTCATCTTTATAAGTTCTACGTGCGTAAGCAAGACCTAACGTGCGTTGTTGCCGTAAATAAAAAAATCTGCACGTTTGCCTCGCTTTCATGTATGTTTTGTGCAAATCATCATCAAAACCAAAGTCAACATGTTATAGGCTTTAAACCCTTCGATTTTATCCTTAAAACAAACTAGTTGAATAGGGGGATGCTTATAAGCAACTTTTGTCTAGGCCTCCAAGTCTAGGGATAACAACACAATAATAATCCTCCAATTGAGGTTGAGGGACTTGAAGCGTAAACGGACTCTATAGTGAGACCCATCGTGTGTCTGGACCATGCTCACCACACCAATTATTTTCAACAATATTTCTTGACTATTGCTAGTACCACCTGGTCAAAGTATTGTCTGATCTTGATTTTGAGCCCATGGTTTGTCTTTTGAAAGACACTTCTTAAGTAGGTTGGCAGAAAAAGATGCATGGTGCTAGTTGTTGTGTATTATATTTCTTAACAATAATCATGCTCTTGGACCAAGGTATTTATGCTCGGGCTAGTTACATAAGTATAGTGAAAAAATTCAAAATTATAACTATACATGCCAAAATTCAAATTACAAGCTATTTTTCAAAATCATAAGCGTGCCACTTTTTTTTTTCAAAATTGCAAAAATAAGATAGTTATATTGAAATAGTTTTCATTTTGTTTCTTATATGTGTTATTTATGTTTTCAATTTATTTATGTTATATTTTCGTTTTTTTCAACTTTTTTGGTTTCATTTTTTTATATAGCTTGATTGTTTTTAGTTGCAAACAAAATAAAAATAAAGATGAAACGAACAAAAAAGCATCAAATAATCAGTATATTTTTAAAATAAAAAATAACTATAAAAAACTGAATAACAATTAAATAGAAACTAAAAAAAATGTAGGTCTCCAATTTTTGAAACAAAGAATTTAGTTTCATTTTTTACATATAATGTGTATTTTTTAAGTTAAAATAAAGCTAAAACAAAAGTAAAAAATAATTAAGAAAATAGCACATAATAAATATATTTGAAGAAATTACAATGTAAAAACTGAATATAAACAGTATATAAACATGTGTGCTTGTTTGATTTAGATGGAAAGATTGTACATACAAATATTAAAATTTGGAAAATCACATGTATAATTTAAAAATCTATAATTTAAAATTAGTAGGTGTACGTACGAATATAAACACATGTTCTTGTCTGGTTTGCAAAATAAATCTATAATTGAAAATTTGGTTGTGTCCCAATGTAATTTATCAAACTTTTAAAGATGATTCTTGTACTTCTCTCTTTATGCTTTAAGGTTTAAATCCACACGATTTTGTCTATATATTAAACAACATCTCAATAAATTAAAGAAGAAAATTTTTTATAAGCGATTATTGACTTCTAGTTAATTAACGTGAAAATCATGAAACAATAAGTGACTACACTAAAAAAATTAAATGTAGTCTATATTGTTCCCGCATATTTATCGAATCACTGCCGAGTTAAGTAGCAATCACTTGTAGCATACCTGAAAATCTAAGCCATCAATACTAACGATTCAAAAAGAATTTGTCTCACTTAACAAATGAAGACTTATAGAAAAATCCTGCAACAGCAAAATATTTTTCTTCAAAAAGAAATTTAGTGTATTAGTTACATAAAGAATTAAGTGGATCCATTCCCACTAATATATTTTAGACAAATCTTGCTAAATATTGTCTTATGCTAGAACAAACAAAGCATAAAATGATTGATTTAGGTATTTTTAATTAAGATTTAATTATTAATTGGACTGAAATTGATTCTAACCATGTTGGGTTTCATTAAGCTTCATCGAATGTGCTCTCCAAAGCCAATATCCATCTCACAAATCAATTCGAACAAAAATATCTTATCTCGTAAAACAAGAGTATCCTAGATAACTCCTCCCTAAACCTGACATTTTCACACCACTCTAACTCGCCTAATTTAACTAGAACCTTTTATTCGATATTATCAAATGATCATTCTTAGTATTTTCCGCATTTAACTTCTATATATGAACTTCTAAGCTACACAATCAATTCCTCCACTCAACAACAATTTTAGGCCTTAAGATCATCATGGGCTCCCTAACTCTATCCCCACATTCACCTCTGCAATCATCACATAGAAACCTTCCAACAAATTTTCGAATTTATGCCTCCTTTTGCTCGAGGGAAGCCTCACCTAATAACACAATTATATCAAATTGGATCGAATGTTACGATCCTTCCATCATCACCTGGCACCGTGTTAGCCAGATTCCGGGACTTCTCGACAACCATATTATAAAGGGATTCTCCATGGCCTCCATTGGTGACTCGATTTACATAATCGGAGGTCGACTTTGTCATAAGGTGTTAGCCCATGACCAAGATGACATTGTTGAAGTGGACCTCGAGGTACGGTCATCCGTGCTTCGCTATGATGTACACAATGATGTGTGGTCAAAGTGTAAGCCACTCGGCACACCGCGGTTTGATTTTGCTTGCATAGTTTGCAACAAAAAAATCTACGTGGCTGGGGGAAGTCAGTGTTGGCTTGTCCACGTGGAATTTTGTCAGCAGAGGTGTATAACCCCGCACTTGATGAGTGGAGGGCTTTGCCTAACATGAGTACATTGAGGTACAAATGCGTTGGAGTGATGTGGCAAGGGAAAATCCACGTGGTAGGCGGGTTCGCTGAGAGAGGAAATTGCAGCACTGAAGTACCATGGTACACGTTGGAACGGAGTTCAGCTGAAGTATATGACGTGGAGCACGAAAAGTGGGATGTGATAATGGGCATGTGGCAATTAGACGTGCCACCTAATCAAATTGTTGCTGTTGATGACAATTTATTTAGTTCCGGGGATTGCTTGATGCCTTGGAAGGGTCATATTGAGGCCTATGATGGAAAACTCAATATATGGAATGTGGTTGATGGGTCACATTATGGAACTTTATCATCTTCAATTTCCACGTCAGATGCCATGAAGGCTAATTGGCCACTAATCCAACGTGTCTATCTTACAATGGCACCAATAGGAGCCTACTTATACTTTTTAGCAGGTTATAGAATGCCAGGTGAAACTTCAAGGTTGATGTCAGTCGTCCACGTGTTTGACACGTCATCTCACCACAATGGGTGGAAAAGCTTTGAACCCATGGAGGAGTATGGAGAGAAAGAAATTTGTAGCCACTGCTGTGTGTTTAGACAGGCCACGTAAGAGTACAAGCGGCTTATTGTTCTTTGGAACTATGTATATGGTTACAATGAGACGAGCTCGAGAACAGAAACACTTGAAAAATGAATTTGAGTTAGCATGTGTAAATGTTTTATTTCTAAAAATATATTTGCCTTTTTTCTTTACAAATAAATGCTGACAAATCTCTAAAATGAATAATTGACATGTTGACAAAACTATGCTACATTATCAAAATCTATACTTGAACTTTTGCTTTTACATATGTTATTACTAATGAAATAATTTAACAATAAGAAATATGACGGAACACAATAAATTTAAACTACCCAAAATTTTGGGTTCACACATGGCTACTTTGAGCAATAATCCAGGCTACTCCTTAAAATATTGTTGTAACACAGAGCAACAAGGAGAGCAAATGGTCGTTGGAAAATCGACTCTTGAACCAGTGCCCTACAATTTGCTTCATGTGTAAACATTAAGCTCCCAAAACTCAGTAACAACTACTTTATATCACTCAACAAAATAACTAGGACTAAATAGGCAATTAACAAAGCATTCATCAGAGTCCCCGGAAAAAGCCTTTTCACTAGAATTTTTGCCAGTTTCTCAGCCTCGAGAATTGATTTTAGTCGGAAATTCACTTGTATGGCTTCTAGGATAGCATCCACGTCACATAAATATCACATAGGAATAAAAAATAAAGTTGAGTAAAACTTTAATTTAAGAGAAGAGGATACAACTTTTGTTGAAAATCGGGTGGTCGCCTATGATAGGTTGATCAATCCCGATTGGTTAATTAAAAAGAAAAGTAGATTTAAAAAAATAATAAAAAGGCAGTTGCGTGTGGTTTTTTAAGCATACTGTTTACACTAAAATATTGCTCTAGTCCAATAGGCCGAGTCAAGTCCATAAGTTCGAAATCAAGCCCGAGCATTGGGGCAGCCCGTGAAGTTAATCTTGGCCCGGTAGATATGTTTGAGTTGACTCTACTGACTTGGCAGATTTTTCAGGAGGATTGGTGTAAGATTTATCCATATTACTTGTCAAGATAATTCAGATAAATGGGAGCCTTAGTTTTAGAGTTTTAGTAGGAGTGGGAGTCTCTTCACCAAGCTTATCCAAGGAAGAGTCCCTCCAGCAGTAAACTTCCCTTTTTTCTGCTGGAGCAGTTGGTTTGCTGTGAGAAATGGCTATAAATACGTCTTTGGCAGTAGATTAGAGGACCTCTACACTTTACATTACGTTACACATCCATGGGGTGTTTTTTATCTTCTCTTTTCCCCTAGTTTGAGTCTTTCTTTAGCCATCTTTGTCCATTGTTTTCTTTTCATTCTCAAATTCTGCAATATACTCTTTTTTGTTCATTAATAAAATCACCTTCATCATTTGTGTTTTGAAAATTGTTTCGTAAGGAACGAAGAACCTTAACGAGTTATGTCCCTTCCTTGTTTTACAATCGTCTGAAATGAGGTTAGATTGAGTTCTTTTGATTTGGGAAAACCAAAATTTCCCTGGCACGCTCGCGAATAGGAAAAATGGCAACATTGTTCATCCGTCAGCCCAAAAATAAGGAAACACATACAAAATGCATCACTTACCTATATATACATATCAGAAGTAGTGCTTAAAAACTGATGAGGAGTAGACACGAAGGAAGTGTCTCTTAGGCACTTTCTTCTTATGCCTTTTAGAATACAAAAGAAGACAGATTGATTTTTCAGTGTGTTAATGGACAATTTTCATCCAGGATTTTGCTTCGCGTAAAAGCCGGTAATTCAATCAAGATGATTGAATAGGGATTATGGTCGATCCGTAAGCTTCCGTGACCTGTTTTATTTAGCTAAAATTCAATCAAGATGATTGAATGGGGAGCATGAAATGATAGTTTTCTAGCTTATTTGAAATTTTTAAATTCTATTTTTTTTATTTTGTCGTGTATGAAAAGTAATATTTGATGAATTTACACTTAAGAAAACAAAATTTGTTAGTCATAATAGAGATTGAATTTGTCCAAAAAATTTTTACGAATCAATTCCACAATAAGATTGGTTTTTCTTGCAAAATTTTGTCTGAATTAATTATTCAAGAGTGACTAATTGGTCAAAAAATATTCTAAATTCATAACTTGTAAATGAAATATCTTCTTTTATATTGCATTTCTATTTGTGAAATTGATATCATTGGCAACTAATATTTTGTTTTTGAATTTTTTGGATGTCCATAGAGAAAATGAGACTTTGCAAAATTAGGGACTAAACTATGATTTTTTAAGGGACTGAAGTTAGACAATTTTATGGGCTAGGGATCAAATATAAAAGAGAAGAAAAGGCACCAGCTCTCCAATAATCCTTACTCCTCCCAATAATAAATACTCAGATTTGTGAGAGGGAAGGAGGCTTGAGTTGGGGCCAAAACTCATTCTGATAGCGGTGGCTGCGACAAAACTACAAAATTAAAAATAAGCAAAGCAGAAATGCAACAAATTTAACGTGGTTTATTCCCCGGAAAAACTCCAAAACAAAAATCTTCGTCCACTATAAAAAATAGTAGGCTTACAAGAGAGACTTCTCTAGATAAAACATTATAGAGATAAAACCGAACATAGTGTTATACAAGTGTTTCCTAAACACTCTAAAATAAAAACCTCACTATTTTGTCACTCACAAGAAAATTTCTCTCAATTTTTCTCGTACACTACCTTTTTTTTCTCTCTCAAATCCCACCGCAAATCGGAACTCACACATTCATGCACTCTCTTTTGTTCCTACTTTGGAACTTACCTCACACAGACACACACATACTAAATGAGGGGGAGGAGATGTCGATTTTTAGGCCACTTGAACCTTCATATTAAGACGGCAAGGAAGCCACTTGTGGACAACTGTTTTTTTTTTTTAATTCTTATTGGTTGCCAACGGAGGTGCCCTATGTAGAAGGTATTGCCCTTCAATTATCCCCCTACCGACTACATGGGGTATATTATCTTTCTTGTAGATGATCGACACAACTCAAACTTTTACCCTTGTCATCATATTTAGTCCATTCCCGTAAGTATGAATATTTTCAAGCTGTAGCAGCTTGTTCTCTAGCACATCTTGAATCTGCTGACGTCTTACATCGATATGCTTTGATCTTGAATGGAAGGAGGAATTCTTTTCAAAGTGAATAGAACTCTGACTGTTGCAAAACAATTGATATTTGTTCTCATGATAACCAAGATCGTATAAGAACTTCTCCATCCATAAGAGCACCTTGTAGGCTTCTGTTGCAGTGATAAATTAAGCTTTAGTAGTTAAAAGAGAAACACACTTTTACAATTTGAAGAAAAATTTCTTGAGTCAACATCACTAGCCATGTAAGCATATGTGTACCAGCCAATAGACTCTTGGTAGCTCCATAACAAAGTACCAAGAAGATATTTAAGAATCCACTTCACTGCACTATAATGGTCCTTACCAAGATGTGAAAGGTACCGACTCACTACTCTAGCTGCATGAACAATATTTGGCCGTATGCTTATCATTCCCTACATCAAACTTCCAACTGCTGAAGCATAAGGGACTTTATCCATCACTCCCTTCTCTTTGTCTGAAGAAGGGCACTGTTTCGAACATAGCATAATGTGATTTGCAAAAGGATAACTAACCACTTTAGCTTTGTCTATATTGAACCATTGAAGTACTTTCTCGTCTACTTTTCTTGTGAGAACCATAACTTCCTGGCATTTCTATCCCTAGTAATCATCATGCCAAGAATTTGTTTTGCTGGTCCCAAGTCTTTCATGGCAAAAGACTTGCTTAATTACATCTTCGTTTATTAATTCAGAAGTCATTCTTGTCAACAATCACCATTTAGTCAACATAGAGCAAAAGAATAGTAAAATCATCATTAGAGAATTTTTTATCAAAAACATAGTGATCAGAAGTAGTGTTCTTATAGCCTTGCTTTCCTAAAATTGTCCCAAATTTCTTATACCATTATCTTAATGCCTACTTGAAACTATACATACTTTTTTTTTAATATGCATACATAATCCTCTTTTCCTTTTTTTCTAAAAGCCTCTGGCTACTCCGCGTATATTTCCTCTTCCTAATCTCCATGAGAAAAGGTTGTTTTCTTGTCGAATCGCTAAATTTTCAAGTCAAAGACTTGCTATTAGACCAAGGATTGTATGGATGGATGTCATTTTCACAACTAGTGAAATATCTCATCAAAATAAATACCTTTTCTTTGTTTGAATCCCTTAACAATCAATCTAGCTTTGAATCTTGGGTGAGGATTATGTTTGTCATGTTTAATCCTAAACACCCACTTATTTTTCAAAGCTTTCTTGCCTTTCGGCAACTTCACCATCTCAAAATGTTTTGTTTTCATGAATGACATTTCATCTTGCATAGCTTCAACCCATTTATTGTATCTTCTTAATAGCTTTCATCTTCTCCATGCATAGTAAAGTAACCAAGTACTAATCAGTAGAGTATATAGTAGAAGGTTATCTAATTTTAATGGATCTCCATAATAGAATCTTAATCTCTGTTGGTGGTTGATTTTGATTATAATCTTCGTTCAGTTGATTCTCGATCGGAGTGTCATCATTAGTAACATTAGGCTAGCGATTTTATAATCGATCTCCAATTTGTATCAGCAAAGAAGTAACTCTAAGTCAATTAAGTCATCATTGGATTCATGAAACTTCTTTTCCACTTTGTCAAAATCTTGAATAAATATTGCATCACAACTTCTAATAAGCTTCTTCTTGACCGGATCATAAAATCAATAGCCAAAGTTATCTTCACCATATCTAGTTAATATACAGTGAAGAGTTTTGACATCAAGCTTTAATCTCTCATTTTTAGGAATATGAACCAATGCTTTGCAAACAAATATACATTTAGCTAATCATAGAATGTATACTTTCCTCACTGCACCTTCTCTGAAACATCATACTATAAAGGAATGATAAACGAGCATTTTAATATATGTACTGGTGCATAAATATCCTCACCACAAAATCTCTCAGGTAACTTTGGATGAGAAAATAAAAATCTTACTTTCTCCATCAAGGTCATATTAAAACTTTCAGCTCCATTACTCAATTGTGGTGTTTTTGGAGGAGATGTCTGATGTTGAATACCATGCTTCTTACAACAAATTTCAAATTTGCTAGTGCACTCTTTGTCGATTTATGTTCAAATGCATTTAAAGTCCTCAATTTATCTTTTAATTGAGGCGTGAAACTATTTGAAAACGTCTAGCACTTGATCCTTAGTCTTTAAATTACATACCCACATCTTTCTAGAATGATCATTAATGAAGGTCACAAATTAGCAAGCACCAACTAATTTTATTGTCATTAGTCCACCAAGATTTGAATGCACCAAATCTAACACATACTCTTTCCTAGAAGAATAGCGGTTTTAAAAACAACATTATTTTGCTTTCTTGCTAGACAATCAACACATTTCTTCAAATATACTTGGTCAATAAAAGATAGCGCATTTCTTTTCACCAATATAATGATTCCTTTTCGCTCATATGACCAAGTTTTGTATGTCGCAATTCAATTGTATCATCTCTTTCCGCTGTATTCACAACATGACTAGAGATCTTCGCCTGCATCATATATAACTTTGAACTCTTTTCACCTTTGTTCATAATGAGTATTTGGTAAGTTTCCACTTGCCATCTTTAAAAGTGTTGCAGAAGCCTTCATCAAGTATGCAAATTTAAATTAGGTTCAAGCAAAGATTAGGAACATGTTTGACTTTTTTCGGGCCTAGTTGTGTGCCATTCCGAGTCTCCAAGCAAACATCACTTTTTTCAATGATTTTCCGAATCACTATCTCCCATTTTCATAATACCAAAATCTCATGGCGTATATGATGAGAAGAATTCTTTATGCCAGGTAGCATGAATATAGGCACCATTATCACCTACCCAATTGTATTCGCAGGTTGCACAATATTCACATTTTCATCATACAATATGATGTGAAAAATCATCAATGGTGATAGTGTAAGATTCATCATCATTGTTATCATTACCTTTAATATGAACCTTCCATTAGTAGTGATGGCATTCAGCATTTGCATATTTATTTGATCTCCCTCTGTTCTTACCTCTAGAATGTGGACCTTTGTATTTGATCCTCCCTAGAAATAATAATAATAATAACTTTTTTATGTGTTGAAGCAGTCGAACTCTGTGATCATCGTCTCACTTCTTCATTTAGAATCCTACTTTTTATGGATTCCATGGTTACAACACCATCAACTGTTGATTTGAGGGTGGAAAGAATGTAACAAGTGAAGATGAAAAAGAGAGGGAGGAGCAACGACTAATAGGGGATGAAGGGTTGTGTCTGTTAGACATTTCCATTTTGCGTTATTTTTGTTAGTGTTACATTAATTAATCATATGGACTAATTACTAGGTTTTCAAATTAGATGGACTAACTTGAATGATATGCATGAATTAAGGGATGAAAATACTCTACTAATAAGGTGTTTCCCCCTTGAAATAAAAAAAAAATAAAAGAGTTTACTAAGGCTTGCAATTTTAACGATTTAGAAAACTGTAATCGTTAAACCCCTAAAAACATCTAAACCCTTCATAAACCCTGAACCAACCATGAAACCCATGAACATGAGACAAGCAACCACTCTTCTCGCTCGAAATTTCTAACACAATCATCTATACTCTCCTCCCAAATGCATGAACCGTACAGTATATTCACTCACTCCTATAGTCCGTTCACTCACTCCCTGTTATTTTGGACTCACTTTCTTCTCTTCTAAAGCTTTTAAAGGACCAAACCTTCCCCCTTCTCATAAGCCAGCTGTTGATTTTTTTATACTGTTTTTGTGATCTCTTTGATATTGTTGATGATCATGTATTGACGAAGGTTGGTCGATTTGCATTGGTTTTAAATTTATATTCTTCGATTTGATTAATGTTTGAAATTTTAGAAATATAATCATGTTCCCTTGGTGCTATTAAACCATACATTTTGGTAGTTCTTAATGTGATTGATTATTTGTTGTTTGTTAGATTATTCATTATTATTGAAAGTACTCATTGCGATCAATTATGATACATTTTGGTAGTGCTTAACGTGCTTTATTTTTTGTTAGATTATTTGTTGTTACTGGAAGTACTTGTTGCGATCGATGATGATACATTTTGGTACTTCTTAACGTGCTTTATTATTTGTTGTTTGTGATGTATACTAAAATTACACATTTAATCAAGTCAGAATCTCTAGTATTTTTGACGTAAAAATTGATGTTTCTTGTTATATTTATGTATTTTTCTTGACTTGTGTAGGCCGGAATCGATTGCAAAAAATGGGGTTGAAATGTGAAAGACGGACACGAAAGTTGAAGCAAGGAAGAAATTAAGTGGAAGAAACCAGAGGCAAGCCACGCCCATGGCCTTTCAATGCCTTGATCATGGGCACGACCAAGTGATGTATGCTAAATTTACACATTAATTCAAGCAAGAATGCATTTATTTTCATCCTATAAATCATTTTTTTGTGGTGAAATTCTTAAAAAGTTTGTGTTTTTTGTAGGATGAGATAAATTGAAGTAAATGATTGGAAAAATGTGCAAAAGAGATGCAAAAGGGAAATGTCCCAACCAATCCTATGAAAGCTTGAAGAAAAATGAAGAATTGTTAAGGGAAGGAGTGCAACGGCCGTGATGAAGGAGTGTCATGGCCGTGACAAGCTGAACGAGTGAAGAAAACTATCCAAAAACATGTCACGACCGTGACCATGCCACGACCCCTATCACGGTCGTGACAAAGGAAAAATGGAGCACTATTTTGGGCAGAAAGGTGTCACGGCCGTGACACTCATTTTGTCACGACCATGAAACGCGTCAGTGAAGAAAAAATCATGTGACGGAAGACTCCAAAATTGTGGGGACCAAAGGCATCTTTAGGGGCATTTTTTAGACAAAAGTTGTTGGATTTTGATGTCATGTAAAGGGCTATAAATAATCCTTAAACTTACTCTTTTAGGCAATCTTGGTCATTCCAAGAATCATTCTCTTTGTCAGTTCAATTTTTAGATAGAGTTTTCTATGGTTTTGTGCAAGAACAAAAGAGGAAGTTTGAAGGTTGGGAATCTCTTGAAGGCGACTTGAGAAGGCTTCTGTACATCAACCCTTCCTCTAATTCTTCACATTTGTGTTTGGTTTCAATGTTTTATTTTTGTTTTATTGCTTTATTGTGTTTTCTTTAAATATGGTAGCTTAAATATCTTGTTAAGACTTAGGGATGTAAGCTATTGATGAATACTTGTTATTTAATGAATGAGTTTTGTGATTTATGTTCTTAATTTGAATGATTGCCCATAGAATTGATTTATTAACTTGTTATACTTGACTATGATTATGATTGGTCACTATAGTTGTAGTTTAGGTAAGCCTAGTTGAAAAATAGAGAGATGAAGCCTAGGTGAGGCCCACAAGCATTAAACTTGTGTGGTTTAGGATAGAAATATTGCTTGCCCACAAGGTGTTCGATGAAATTCATAAATGGCTTAATGAACCTAGTTTAGCTAATTGAGGCCGAGAAAACCCTTTTTGTAAATGCATGTATGACACAAATGACCTTGAGAGAGGCTTTAGGCTAGCTTGGTGGAGATAACACTCATTCCTAAAACCTCATTCATTAATGTAGCAAGTAGGATTCTTTAGTTGAAATCTCAAAATTCCAAGCGTGTTATTAATTATTGTTTGCTCCTTTTGTCAATTGCTTGCTTTATTAATCTTTTTTTGTCAAAAAAACAAAAACTCAATTATGTTATTTATTGCTTTTATTTTACGAATTGATCATCATTAGTACTCGTTCCCTTGTGTTTAATATCCTTGGAATACTTCCAAGTAAAACTACATCGATCCTAGTATACTTGGTAGACACCGATCACCAAGCTTAACTACCACGACGTGGCCTTCATCGTGGGCACGACAATGATTCCGAAAGCAACCCACTATCATGGCTCCTCCAGGCCATGATTGTGGCCCTCCCAACCCACATAATAGATAATTTTGGATAAGGACAAAGTTGTGGGGACCAATGACACATAAAAGGGCATTTTTTACAAAATGAATTTGTAATATCTTGCTTTTTTTGACTTATTATTCCGGTAATTTTTGTTAAATTTTGGATTTTGTTTTTGATGTTTGAAGATTTAATCTTCAATTTTAAATGTTGATTGGGTAATTGGTGATAGTTTGGAAATGTTGTTAAATTAAGTGGAAATTGGTTGCAATTGAAAGAAAAAAAAAAGAGAAGGGAAGACTTTGCCGTTTTGCAACAACAGCAAAAAAAAATGTAAATACTCAAAGTGTTGTCGTTTCATAGCAAGAAAAAACAATATTAAGAAGAGACCAAAACTTGCGTTTTGTTGGCTGCCATTTTGGTTCCTCTTTAAAACCAAACCCAATACTCTCTTCTTTCACTTCTTTGCTTCGTCATTGCTTCTCTTCTCCAGTCGAAAATCAATTTTTTTTTTGACTCACCCTGCCTCTCGTTCATTTCTTTCCATCAGTCAAGGTAAAGACTTGAATCTATAATGATTCTTTTTCTTTATTTCCTTTTTTTTTT
This sequence comes from Flueggea neowawraea, assembly GCA_948243855.1. Taxonomy (NCBI): domain Eukaryota; kingdom Viridiplantae; phylum Streptophyta; class Magnoliopsida; order Malpighiales; family Phyllanthaceae; genus Flueggea; species Flueggea neowawraea. Next base: position 16,042 of record CAODLS010606781.1, read on the forward strand.
CATTTGGGTTTGCTGATTAAATGGGTTCGGTGGAGCTAAGTTTTGGATTTGGAAGCAATTCTGGATGGAGTTGAGCTTGTGATTGTTGGTTTTTAACGGATTGAGTTGGGGAAAACATGAAAGTATGTCAAAAATGGTGATTTGATGACTAATTTTTATATGGGTTATTTTGGTATGAAATTTCCAAGGACGGTTAGGAGTTTCTTGATGAAATAAAGACGGATTTGGATTCTTGGGATGATTTTGAATTGTTTAGTATGGTTAAAAATATTCAGTATCGTGTGGTTTTGAATTAGGGACTTTTTGGTCTGTTTTTCCACCGAAAGAACCAAAGTTATAAATTGTCCTATTTCAGAATAACTTGAAGACTAAACTTGATATTTTATTTGTTCATAGAATTGTAAATTATAGAAAATGGAGACTATGTTTGTAATTTTAAGAAAGTTGAGATTATATTTGTAATTTCAAAAAACAGATAGTTTAATTTATAATTCTAAAATACTTAGAGGACTAATTTATAAATTCTTAAAAGTTTGAAGACTAAGTCATAATTTTCTGAGGTGTTAGGGACTAAAAAATAATTTTAAAAAAGTCGGGGATTGAATTGTAATTTTACATAGATTTCGATAGATTTTCGACAAAAATAGATTTTTCTATGTGGAATGAAAATCTGCATTTACATTTCATACATTCAGTACTGTCATAGTTATCTTATTTGATCCTAATCGGATAAATTTATGCTTTCAGTTTTGTCCGATTTTTCGAGATGATCAGTTATTTACCGGTAGACAGCGAGTTGGATTATTAGTTCGGTGTCCAGGTGAGTGCGATGACAACTTCAGACACATAGACTGTGTTTTCTAAACCTTATCTACTTTGATATGTCTGATATATATATATATATATATATATATATATATATATATATATATATGAAATATGTTTTGAAAATTATTTTATTTTTCAGAATAAATATTATGGTCTGACATAAAGATTTTTGTCTGAATTTAAGTATATTTTTGAAATAAATATTTTATTTTGATATTTATGATGAAATTCATAATAAATATTATGTTCTGTATTTTAACATGTTTATGTAATAAGTATTTTCATTTTTCTAAAATTAGACATATTTTTTTAATACGTTTTCTATTTGAATATCAGCATGTTTTATGATCTTACTATTCTGTTCAATAATCAGATCTCTGATATATATATATATATATATATTATATATATATTCTATAGAATAAGTATTTAATTTGTATGTTTGATTTCTTTAAAATAATATTAATTTATTTAATTTGACTCAGGACACCTATGTTGCAAGAGTAAGCATAGTCATTGGTATACCATTGTGAATGCCCAGTTACCAGGATAAGATGATAACCATGTATTCCAGCGCCAACATATGTGAGTTGATTTATTTGGTGGCAGTAGTCCACATATCATTTGGAATTTAATTCTCGTCCCATTGTCTAATACTATATATATATATATTGTCTGACTGTATGATGTTTACTCTGGTTGAAAATATTTTGGCAAATGCTGAAAATCATTATATATTTGAATTTGTATTTATTTAAATCATTTCGTTTTGTTCTGGTTTCGTCAAGCTTTTGAATGTTTTGTTCTTTAATAAATATTTTGATAATAAAATATTTGATTTGATTTGATTTATTTAATTCGTTTGCCTGTTTGTTATCTGTTTTGTTTTGCGAAGAACTTCAAAAGGAATTTCTGAATTATTATTTGTAGAAATATTTGGTGTATACTAATAGTTTACAATGTATACGCGTATGCGGTATTTTTTTAAAAAATATTTTTAAAACGGTCTCTGTGAGACACATAAGAGGCGATCTAGAGTGTTATTCCTCACTGGATTCTGACCCCTTTGTTTTTCTTGTTTTGTTTTTTTTTTAATTATTTTCAGGTTTTGGTTAACAGAAGTTATCTGATACTTAGCACCCAGTGAAATATTCTTGTCAGCAGTGAGTACCCTATTGTTCAGGTCCTATATTATCTGTTTTGTTAGAAGCTACACACCGAGTTATCTATGGGTTATAGTTCTATATTTGTTATCGTTTAATCTTTAAATAATTTGACTTATAACTATTTATTTTGTATTTCAATATTATAATAATATTTTATTTTAGTATTTAAGAATATTATTTTTTCAATTTTTAGTTATTAAATTGTTGTAATTTGATTATTAGGTTGTTTATTAATAAATAGTTTTTGGGTATAAGTTCTATACTCTGAGACTTGTATGAGATAGGTTGGGCTCGTTTAGACGGTTCGCCTCATACGCCGACCACCGCACGATTTTGGGTCGTGTCAGAATTGTAGGGCTTGGTGAGCATATAAAGGGTTATAAATTGTCACGACCCAAGATCAAGCCGCGACCGACATAAGAGGTGAACTGTCTGTGGAAGCCCGACCCATCTTGTACAAGCCTCAAATATCAAACAACTACCCAAACTCATATTATTGACCAGCTTATTAGTCATATTAAAACATTATGTAGACATTGAGTTTTAGAAAAATAATATCTCGAATATCAAAACATATTTATTATACCAAAATACTGAATAAATAGTTTAAAGTAAAACAGTTAAACAATATATATTAGATACACAAAACAATAATCCACTACCCTGTGTGGAGCATCTAACATTACAAAACTCGGGTCGGAACAACCGGGTTCTCACTATTGACAAAAGCACCTCACTGAGTGCGGAAGATCAAACGACCGCTATCAAGAACACCTGAAAGATGAAGTAAAAATAAACAAAGAAAAAGAATGGGGTAAGAACCCAATTAGGGATAACACTCCAGATCGCATCTTACGTGCCATACAAAAACCGTTTTGAAAATAATTCAAAACACCACATACGTATATAAAAGTATATACGTATACACACTATGTACAGAATAGTAGTTCTGAAATTTATTTTGAAATCCTTAGCAAATAAGGCAGACAACAACCGTCATACAAATTAAATAACAAATTTAATTGGATGTAAAACAATATTTAGTTTCGAAAATTTAAAATACCTATAATGTTTACCTTTTAAAACATTTATCGAAATTCATATTTGTTTCCCAAATATTTTTAGAGAATATTATTTCCCCGAAATATTTTCAGAGAGAAATACCTTAAATATTTTCAGACAAAAATTTAATAAACATTTTCAGAGAGAAATTCCAAAAGCATTTTCAGACAGAAATTCCAAAAATTCAACGGGACCAGAACAAAAAGAATAAATATATCTAGTCGGATACACGGTCACCCCTTTACCTTGGTAACTAGGGTCTTGCCAGAGCACTAGTATATCAAAGGCTACGTACCCCATAGCTAGATGTCCCATATCAGAATGTTTTGCCGAAAACATATTGAAATATTTATTCAAAAATATTCAAAGTACTAAATAGAGTATTTATACCAAAATACAATCACTTTCATACAGAATGTTTACTACAAATAAAACTTTTATTTACTTCAGAATAGAATACTTATCGTAAAAAATATATATTTCAAAACATTGTTACTGAAATTATAATAAATATTAAAACATGATATTTATTTTCAAAAACCATCAAAATTCTCAGAGAAAATTTAATTTCCACATTAGATGTTTTCACGTAAGTCAAATTTTTAGGATTTCCTATCCTTTATTTATTTCAAATTACATGCCAAATCTAGACATGTCAAAAACATATAATTTTAGAAGGCACGGTCTATATGTCTGAAGCTGTCATCCACTCACTTGGTGTCCAAAGCTGACACTCCAGTCAAGCCCTACTAAGTGGCTGGTCATGTTGGTAGGAACATGAATCTAGAACAGATACAAACAGAACAAATATCAGAAGATGTTGTTATTATGGCAGTACCGAATGCATGATATGCATATGCAGATGCAAACACTCGTCCGATAACGAAAATCATATTTCAGTCAAAAATCTAACACCGAAACATCGAAAATCAGAATTTATGCAAGATTACAATTAAGTCTCAAATTTTGCAAAAATCATCATTTACTCATCGTGACTGAGCACATTACGAATTGGTCCTCAAAATTTTAGAAAATTACAAATCAATTCCAAAATATTTTCAAACTATTAAACAATTCTCCAAAAAGTTAGAATCTCCAAATTAGTCCTGTAACTCTCAAAAATTGCAAACCAATCCTCAAACATACAAATATTAGAACTGGTTCTCAAAACATTTAGAATTATGAAAAATTACAGTTTTGGTCCTTTCGGCAGAAAACTACACCGAAACATCCCAAATCTCAAACCGACTGAAACCCAACGTTCTAACCTATCCACACTGCCTCTAATCACTCCTGTAAACATGAATCTAACAACCATTCCATCAAACAACATAAAAAACTCATGTTTTCCTTAAAAATCCGAATTTCCACACCCATTTCCTAACCAACATTCATTTTCCTCCAATCTTGAAAACCCAACTCAAAATCATGCACTTCCAGCTCTTATCTAACAAGAACTATCATCTAACAACACCCATTTGGATTGAATCTGAATCATTCATATTCTCAAACCCTATCTCAAACCGTACGCGTCCTTTTTCAAACACCATCAAGTAAAATGCAACATAAATAAGGAAGCAAATAAGATAAAATGATGAGCTTACCTCAAGAAATCATTTGGGAGGAATGATGGACAAAGAGACAGAGAGATTCAGACGAGTTTTTTGTGGAAAAATGGTGAAGAAAGTGTATGAGGCCAAATGAAGTTAGGGTAGGTGTTTTTTAAAGAAGAAGAGCATCAAAATGGTGTGTTCTTATAAGTTTCCAGGGGAAGAAACATGCGTGTCTTCCGTGAGACGTACATCTCACACCATACTATAGTGTTTTACGTGGCGCCAAACTTCTAAACTTGTTTCGGATGATCCTCGAGGCTCCAAAACACCAAAACTTACAAAATGAACATCATTTAATCATCATTAATCATCTAATCATCATCTTCAAACACATAAACATCATCAAAACATTCAAGGATCAAATCAAAGTTGATCGAAAAAACCACATAAGATTAGTCAAAAATCGGTGAGGTATTACGTAAATACTCCTTAAACGTATTCTTTTAGGATTTTTGGTGACTCCTAGAATCATTCTCTTAGTCTTTTGAATTTTTAGATAGATTTATAGGGTTTGGTGCAAGAAAGGAAGAGAGAGCTTAAAAGTTGGGAGTTTCTCTTGAAAAGGAATCTTCAACTCAATCCTCTATATTTCTTCATATTTATATTTAGTGACAATGTTTCATTTTCATATTTTTTATTTTATTTCATTTTTCTATATTATGGTAGCTTAAATCCTTAGTTGTAACCTAGAGATATTGACTATTCATAACTATTTGCTTTATCAATGAATGGATATTACTTTATGTTCTATATTTGAAGTTTTCCTTGGATTTGATTTGATGATTTATTTTGATTGACTATTATTTTACTTGATCACCATGATGATAGTTGTGATAAATCTAATTCAAGGATCTAAAGATGAAGGCTAGATGAGGTCCACAAGCATTAAACTTGCCTAGCTTACTATAGACATATTATATGTTGGTAAGGTGTTCGATGAAATTCCTAAAAGGCTTAAAGGGTCTATTTTAGTTAGGTTTAACGAAAAGGATTGGCCTAATAAATGTAGACATAGTTTAAATGAACTCGAAAGAGGCTTTAAGAGAGTAAAGTGGAAAGAACACTCAATATCTTAAAAACCTCATTCGTTAATATAGCAAATAGGAGTCTTAGTCAGGTCTCGAATGTCCTAACGCTTTATTATTAATTGGTTATCAACTTTCATTTCAAATTGCTTGCATTTATTAATTTCGTGATTCGTAATCAAAATCTCAAAAATCAAATCATGGAATTTATTGTTTTCCTTTTACGAATTGATCACCATTAATACTTGTTCTCTTGGATTCGATATCCTTGGAATACTCCTTAGTTAAACTACATCGACACCCATGCACTTGCGAGGATACGATAAGTTTCACTGGTTATTTGTTATTACTGGAAGTACTTGTTGCAATCGATAATGATAGCGAATATATTGATAACTCTTTGAACATACATTTTGCTAGGGGTCTCCTTTTAGTCACTTAATTAAGTCTCTAACCTGCATTTTACTCCACCTCAGTAATGCTGCCACAAGAACTTACGCGTCATCCATGTATGAAGCTTTTCAAAGGATCTTCCCACATGGAGATCCAAACAAATCTATCATTTTGATTCTTGACAGATGGGTCCTGCTAATGAAATCCTCATCCATATTTGGTAACTTGATCCATTTAGGCAGTGGTGGACATAGGTGCTAGGATGAACTAAAATGAATTTTTTTTGTGACAAAAAATATGTTGATATTAGATTACGATAAAATCATATTTTTCTTTCCATTTTCTTTGAATCAGTCGTGTTTCACTAATTCAATAATTCACAATTCTCAACAATTCACAATTTGAATATAAATCAACATTTCTCAACCAATTCACAATTCAAATCTTAGGTGGCTACTCAACGATTCTCAACTAATTGCTCTGAAAACCTAACAATTGGAAAATCATAATTGAAATTAGAAGAAGAAAAAAGAGTTAAAAGGAGCAATTCGAATTACCGATGCAGACTGATGGAGATGACGGGTGGCGGGCATGACGATGAGTTTTTCGAATGATGTTGGCGTCTGGGACTGGTGGTGGCAGGCTCTCTTCTTCTGTTGCGTTTTGGGACTCTTTTTGAGAAGAAAAATAGAGAATGAACAGGACTGCACAATCCCCTTTTATCCTTTTTTTAAATCTGACCTTAGTGAATGACATGTCGTTTGCTAAGGCAACATTAATTTGTTTTGTTTTAAACCTTGTTTCACCCTAGTTTAAAATTAAAAAAAAAATAGGTTGCACAACGGAGGGGTTCCAGAGCTACAAATGGGGGTGGGGGAAGAAACCGGTAATGGCAAAGGTGGGTCAAAGGTGGGGGTATAGGGGTACCCCCACCTCCCTTTGCCACTGCTTTTAGGCTAATAATCTTGTTTATTTTTGCCTCCATTTCTAATAGGCTAATACATCATTGCAAACAGTACTCATATTGACTCTATTACTACTTGTTGGAGTCAAAATCCACTCTGATACAACTAGTTGCGACCAAACTGAAAATTCTAAAGTAAGCAAGGCAAAGAGTATACCAAATTTGATGTGGTTTATCCACGAGACAAGCACAAAAGAAAGTCTTCTTCCACTATAAAAAATAGAAAGCTTACAAGAGAGAATTCTCTCAATAAAATATTCTATAGGTAAAACGAAAATAGTGGCATGGAAGTCTTTTCCAAACACCTAAAATAGAACCTTGTTATTTTGCCACTCACAAGAAAAATCCCTATTAATTTTTATAGTAGACTAAACTCTCTTTTTCTCTCTCAAATCACGTTGTGATTCAAAACTCACACATTCATGCACACTCTTTAGTTCCTACTTTGGAACTTACCTCACACACACACATACTAAATGAGGGGGAGGGGTGGTCTTTTAGTAGGCCTCCAAATTACAATATCAATGCAGCAAGGAAGCTACGTTAATTGCAAGTTGTCTGCACCTCCTTTTTTTAGTTCTTATTAGCTACCAAAGGTGGTGCCCATGTAGGAGGTACTGCCTTCATGATGTTCGGGGATATACGAAGAGGAGAAATTGAGATCTTAGAAGGCTCCAGAGAAGGCAGATGGAAAGAAAATCTAAGTGAGAATTCAAAAGAGATGAGGGGAGCAGAGAGAGGGGGTTAGTTAGTGGAAAAAAATGAGATGATGGTGGAAGAGTTTTTGTCATATATATATATATATATATATATATATAGTCGATTCGGTTTATTTTGTTCAACCAAACTGAACAAAATAAACCGAATCAACTATATATGCTCGACGAACTAGCTAGGCTAGCCCCCCGGGCATATGACACCCCTTATTCTCGACCCTGCTAGGCAGGCCCCAGAATAAGAAGTGGCAAAATAACTTTATTAAAATCATCAAAGAGGGGTACAAAGCATATAGAAAATAAACCAAAAAAGAGCATTTTGTTTGGTCAATTCGTTTATAAAACTAATAAACAAATTAGCCAAATAAACCGCTTACGAAATTCCATGGAATTCAAAAAACCAGACGAAGTGAACCACTCGGTTTAGTTCTTGGCCACCCTATGCGCTCTTATGACCACACAACATATTAAATTAAATCAGACAAGTTAAACCATATGAAAAAAAAAAAACCATTTTTACACTTCACTTCTTGATAGCGTGTCAAACCAACCAAAATAATATAAACCTGCTCAGATCAATAAAATGAGTAAAGCGGTGAGTATGGTCGAATCCACAGAGATAAGTGCAGAAATGTTTAAATGCCGAAACAGAAAAATAAAATAAAGTTGACAGAAATATTGTTAACGCCGAAATTGAAAACAAGCAAAGATTACAATTCGCAATGAAGAATAAAATTTCAGCAATGAAAATAAGAAGAATTCAATAATAAGATAAACCTAGCCAAGGTATTTCCTTTGTTCAGTCCAATCGGTTGATTACAGACACGAAAAAAAAAAATCAAGCACTCGAATAGATAGAGTTTTAGTTAACGGTAACACACTCAATTAACTAATCTCTTCTTACCTGTTCGATAGTCCGGGATGCCCTGCAGACTATTTTTCTAACTACTAGACAACCCCCGGGACTCCCTGCAAGATTTAATCTATGACAGTAATAAGAATTAAAGAGACTCCTATCCTAACCAGTGAAACCGAAAATGTCGTGATTCATTTAAACTAAATTATCCTGTTCCATAACAATGACCAATGCCTAAACCACATAAATTCACTGATCAGGTTCTAGTAAGCTTACTAGAATCGACATAGTTTACCTTGGGGGTATCCCTAGGGTTATCAAATCCAAGGGAACGAGTACTAGTTAGTGATCAAAAATAAAGGAAAGCAATATAAAAAAAGATTTTGAGTTGAATTGGGTTTGATTTTAAAAACATAAAATGCAATAACAAAATAAATAAAAGCATTTGGATGAATGAGATGCAAGCAAAGACTTCTTTTTTACCAAATAAATGAAATGAGTTTTTGGGATTGAGTGTTCTCTTCACAAGACTAACCCAATGCCTCTCTCGAGATCACTCAAGTCATACCTACAATTGCCTAAGAGGTCCTTTCGGCCTCACCTAGTCCAACTAGGCCCATTAAGTCATTTTGAGGAATTTCATCGAATACCTTAAATGCACTAAGTATGTCTACTCTAGCATTCAACAAGTTTTATGCTTGTAAACCTAGCCAAAGCTTCATGTTTTGATTCTTCACTTAGGCTTGTCACAAATAACATTGTGGTGATCAAGCACAACATTATTCCATTCATAACAAGTCACAAAATCAAATCCAAGGCAACCTTTAAATATAGAACATAAGGCACTTTCAAGACAATCTTTAGATATAGAAAATAAATCACCAAAAATCAATACCCATTCATAAATATAGAAAATATCCACCAAAACTTACAACTCAAAATCCAAACACAAAACCTAAACTACCATTGCTCAAAGAAAATAAAAATAAAAACTAACCTTGAAAGGAAAACAACATGACCAAAATAAAAACAAGAAATGGAAGGCAAAAGATGAGGGGGTTTCCTTTCCAATACCATAGGTCTCTTCAAGGAACCCTATTTCTCTCTCTTCTTGAATCATCTTTCTCTCTCTAAGCTTTGTGGTGAAGTGTGGTTTCTTCAAAGGATCCCCAAAATGATGTGAAAGAGGTGCATTTATAGTCATCTTGGTCTCCTCAAAATCCTAGCACAACTGTCCAAAAGATGCCACCTTTTTTGTGCCTTGGTCCCCACTATTTTTTCCCTTTTTTGCCAGCAATTTTTGTGACCAGCAATAGGCCACGGTCATGGCCACCAAGGCCATGACCTTCTTGACATTCTAGAATTTTAGGCGTGCCCACAGTTAAGCCCATGGTCGTGGTTGTTCAGCTTGGCCATGCCCACAGTCATGGAGTTTAAAGGCCATGACCTTGGCTTGCTAGTGTCTTGCCAATCTTATGCACACTTTGAGGCAGTAGGTGGCTACGGTCATGGTGTTGACTGTGGCCTAGGGTGTCGCCTCTAAAATTGCTCATGCTTTCTTCCATTGATCTTGCAACTTTAAAAATTCTTTTCCATGCCCTTTCTTCTCTTTTTCATCTCATTTTATGCATTCCTCATCACCCTACACAAAATACAAAAAATGTATAAATTCATGGACAACGAAGTACACTTAGCACCAAAATGATATCGATTTATGCTTGAATAACTACGTAAATTTAGCATAGATCAAATTCCCCCACACTTACTTGTTTACTTGTCCCTAAGCAAACCAATGTCAATCTCGGGAATAGAATACAACTTAAATCTATCAAGTCAAAGTATTTTTGTACTATGCAACTATGCAAGTAACATCATTAAGAAGGCAACAAAATGTCATTCATCAACTAGAAGAACTAAATTTAACATTCCCAAATGGTAAGAATCAAGAATTTATGGGTTAATTTCATTCACAGACACTCAAGTATGCTAGTTTTTGCACTGTGGTTACTAATCTCGATTTCAGTTCCAGATGGTAACCAAAGTATGGACTCGAGTTCCAAGTCGTCACTCTGGTCGTCTCTGCATGCATCCGGCATCGGGAAGCTGACTGGGCTCGGCAACATGTGCCATGTGGACAGATTTTTGACACGTCACGTGTCCACGTGGCATTACAAAGTGGTCCCTGTTTAAATCCACAATTTGTCACATGTTTACTCAAAACCCTACAGAGTCATGACCACACACCAAGTACTCCCTTCTTACTCACAACCCCACACCGCATTAAGACTTTAACAAAAAATTGAAAGAGACTCACCCACTCCATTGTTTTTGTCGTCATTTGCTTAAAGCATCGATTGAAGCAACTCATATTAAGATTTTTTGTTGCTTTTAAGCTGGCGGGTCCACAGTGACAATGAATAGCATTTTGTCGCCTCGTCTACGAGTCGTATGTTGTGGTCTGCCACCATAAGGTAAGTGTTAAAGTTTCAATTGTTTTTTTTGTCGTTTTCATAGTGAGATTGCTGCAATTACTAGTTATTTAAGTAAAAATAAAAATTAAATTAAGCATCCAGGTGACAATTAAATAAAGCATTCTAGGGTTTGGGTTTTTCAAAATTGACAGCGACTGCAAGGGGGGTTTTTAATTTGTTGTTGAAATTAGTTAGTTAATATAAATTATGGGTTTGATTGCTCTATTTGTAATAAGGTATTTGAATTAGATATCATGGGTTTCGAGAGATGAATTTTTTGAATACTTGTGTATTAGTAGTTAATTAAGTATCCTGATATTTGTCTCGGACATCCCTTTTTTATAGTTTGTTTTTGATGGGTTAATAAATTACAACTTATTGACAGATTCATCTGAGACCTACTTTACTACAAGACTGCACTACAAAGGAAAGATGGAAGGATGGAGTTATTCCGAGGGATTAGTAGCATGTTTTGATTGGTGCCATATCGTGAATTTGACGCTAAAGCTTATTGACAAGTGGTTAGTGAGGCTTGGGTGTGAAGATGAAAAATATTGCTACTTTTACAAGCCTTTGGACAAGCCATTTAGCGAGGGTCTGATATCCTTATAAGAACCAGAACATTTGTATGATATGTGTCGGATTGGTACTAGAGATAGAACTGTTGACATATTTGTAAAGCATTTCGATGACTTGAACGATCCTGAAGCAAGAGAGTTTGGTCCAGTCCGTTGGCATGGAAGATGCGATTGAGATGCTTTTGTCAGAGAGATAGATTGGTCTACGTCTTGTTATAAACGCAGAGCACACATATCACACTCTCTAAAAATGTCTGAAGCAGCTCGTTCTTGCAGCAGGAGGTTGTTTAGGGATGTTGAGAGGACTGTTCTTAATGAAAAAAAGGAAATTTAGTAATGAGGAAGCAAATAGGGAAGAAATGGATGACATCAATAATAGTGAAAATGGAGTTATTGGCAATGAAGAAGATGAATTTGGGCTTAACATTGGTGGAGTTGGTGACAATGAAGAAGATGACTTGGTAGACCCCGAGTTTAACATTATTGTTGATGATGAGGACTTTTATGAAGTGGTATCACAGTTTAACAAAGCAAATGTGCAACAAACAAGTCCATCAGAACATGCAGCCATGTTTGAGGAGGTGATTAGGGACAATGATTTTGAGGAATTGGAAGATGATTTTCATGGTGATGAAGAACTTAATTCAAATAGTGATAGTAATAATGATGGAATTGAAAGGGCAAAGAGATTTCCTGAGTTTAATGAAGAAAAGGATGGGGAAAATCCTTATTTTGTCAAGGGAATGAAATGTGCAAGTTTCCAACAATTCTAAAAAGATGTGAGAACTTAGGGGATAAAGAACCGTTGGCAAACACTCTTTCCAACAAATGATCTGAAAAGATGTTGTGCAAAGTTCAAGGAAAAGGAATGTTCATTCTACATATGGGCGTCTAAGGTTAGTGGTGGTGATCCAACAGTGCAGATAAAGACACTTCAACTTCGGCATTCTTGCGAGAAAGTTGAGAATAATTTCCATTTGACATCGGGTCTCTTGGCTGAACGTTATGTAGAGAGATTTAGAAGTGATATGAATTGGGCAAAGCAAGGTTTGATTGATTAAGTGCAACGAGATACTGGCTACGTGATTAAGCACATTAAGGCTTGGCAGGTGAAGAATGCATGCCTAAAAATGATATTTAGCGATGCAACTAAGCAGTGCTCCAAACTTTTTGCTTATCGCAAAGAGATTCAAAAGACCAACCCAGGTTCCATGGTTGAAATTGGGCGTGAGTTTTTAAGATTTAAGGTTTTTATGTTTGCTTAAGCGCACTAAAGGAAGCTTTCAAAAAAAGTATAAGGGGTATTATATGTGTGGACGGTTGTTGGTTGAAAGGAACTCATGGATGCCAACTCTTATCGGCGGTGGCCATCGATCCTAATGACATGATATTCCCAGTTGCTTGGGCTGTCGTGGAAAAGGAAGACAATGAAACTTGGAGGTGATTCTTGGACCTTGTAGGCACTGATTTGGAGATAAATAGTGTTGAGTTTTCTTTTATGAGTGATCGACAGAAGGTGTGTTTTTATTGACAATATAAAGTACATATTTGGGGGACATTATGTTTTCTAATCAATTTTTTTAACATTTCAGGGACTTTTTGGCGCAATCAAGGAATTTTACCCATTAGCGGAGCATCGAAATTGTGTATGACATATGTACACGAATTTTAGAGGGAAACACAAGGGTAAGGATCTAAAGAATTTAATTTGGAATGCTGCACGGACAACTTATGTGCAACGCTATAACACATGGATGGAGAAATTAGAGGAAACTGAGAAGGAAGCTCGTGAATGGTTCAATCACCCTGACCAAAATATTGGTGTGTGGTCCCGGCCATTTTTTAAAGAAAAAGCCCGATGTGACATATTGCTTAACAATCCTTGTGAATGTTTCAATCGGTATATTCTTGACACAAGGGATAAGCCAATCATTACTATGCTAAATATGATAAAAAATCGCATTATAAAGCGCTTGTACACTAAGCGTTTGATTGGCCAACGATGGAACCATAATATTTTCCCTAAACCCGTGAAGAAGTTAGATGAGAACAAGGGATTATCTTTCAATTACTATGGTACGCACACTGGTGGTACCCAAATAAAGGTTGACGGCGGTGGAGGACCGTATGTTGTTGATCTGAAAGAATGGACTTGCTCTTGTAGGAAGTGGCAAATCTCTGGAATACCATGTCCCCATGTGTGTGTAGGCTATAAGAACACACAATGGAAATCTAGAAAACTATGTTCACAGTTGTTACCAAAAAGCAACATATATGGAGGTCTACTCGTATGTCATCAACCCCACCAACAAATAAGAAATTTGGGAAGATGATGATGTCGGCCATAATACAATTCCACCACCTGCCGTCAAACCTAAGCGAGGAAGGAAGCCCACCAAGCATCGTAAAGAAGCTGAAGAGATAGAGGCACAACAAGAAGCAAATAGACAGCATGGCATGGAAAGTCTAAGACCGAGGGGTTATGAAGATGATGCTAGTCTGGCTCAATTCAGTCGAGAAAATTGTCAAAAAAAGGAACTGTCACATGTAGCTATTGCAAACAAAAGGGCCACAATAAGGGGTCTTGCCCGGTAATTAACTAAGCTTTTTAAAATTAATGTTGCTCAAGCTAAAAATAGAGAAGAAATGTAAATCTTCAATAACTCCTTTTTTTAGGCTCTTCGTGCTGCACAACAAAATGAACAAGGTGTTGGCATAGTTGATAGATTGGTCGAGGGCTTCGGAATAACAACTCAAAAAAATTAATCCTTTTGGTTCGGTTGTGAATTAAGCAAATGTATTGTTTGGATGACTACAATCTAGATATTTTGTCTTAGACTTTTTTTTTTGGAAGCTTGGAAGCTTCGGCTTAGCCTTTTATTTTGGATTATTAACCATGTATTATTAGGCTTAGCCTTTTATTCTGATTTGTTTTGGATGTTTCCAGCTGATGTCTATTTATATAATATATCACTAATGCAATTTAGCATTTGATGCTCGTAATCTCTTTCGTTAGTGTATGACAAAAGTTGCAGAGCTTTTTGTTATAATAAGTTGAGAAAGCAAATTTAACACTAATCTATTTTTATTACACTGGAATTGATAAAGCAAATTTAAATAGATCTTTTTGTTATAATAAGTTGACAAATTTATTGTAACTATTGAAGAAACAATCATGGAGCTAAATAGACATGTAAATTAAATCATTTCAACAAGTAAATATTCATTCCCATATTACATTCAAAGTAGATGTCTACCTAAACATTCTTAACTAATCACATACCACAATAAGCTGAAAATAAGTGCAACAAATGTACCAACCTAAGCACACCTTGCACATTTGGGATTACAAAAAAATGAAAAAACACAGGACAATTATTGCGACACAAACTGCAATACATTTGAGATGACCATCACAACGACAACGAGAATTGTCTTTGGCTTCTTTTGATTGACCGTTATGCAGCATAGACCTATTTTGTTGTATCTCCATTTCCAACTCTTTTCACAATTGCAAAATTATTTCAGCAGCACGCCCATGAATTTCAAGATCTATCCACTCCCAAGTTCTACATCCCTTTTGTTGCTTCTGCACAAAAACAATAACTGAGTTAATCTTTCCTCGAGATTAACAACTTATACCCAAATTTTCCCACCAACTCACATAATACTTGCAATGGTAAAACCTCCTTCCTGGGTTGTTTTTTGTCCAAGGGGTTAACAACACTACACTTTGACCACATTCACAATTTGGAGCAACTCCCTCGATCGAGTGACGAACGCTCCTAGCAGAGCTTGAGTTTTGAGATGATGAAGACATTGCACAACTGGATACAACAATTTTTTAAGCTTGTCACTGAATCCGAAAAAAAAATTGCTTGAAGCTTGTCCAAGATCTTTTTTTGTTTTCAGTAAAGTTAGAATTATTGGAATCATTCGAAAAAAAAAACAAAAACACCCAAAAATCACAGGTGCCAATTACACTCCCCCAATCAACACTTCACTTCCTTCACAGATGCAACCACACACATCTCTTCCAAAAAACATAGGCCTATTTTGTTGGTTTGCCATTTTTAGTATTATGTCAAGATTAGGGTTACACTTCAACAAAACACATTAGGCAAAAAAAAAAAAGGGTTTCAATTCCTCTAAACATGTCAACTAAAATCTGAGATGGAAAACATACCTACCTCATTTGAACTTACAGATGTTTGCCTTGAGAGATCCTTTTCTTCCTGATTTTGAACTCGACAACTCGGCTTCTTCTTAGACCAAAAATAAATCTCTGGATAGGAGATTTTTTTGTTCAAACTTTTGGAGACAAAGAGGGTCACAGATCTGTTTTAAAATGCTTAAAGAGGGACCACTTTGTAATTCCACGTGGACATATAACGTGTCAAAAATCTGTCCAAGTGGCAAATGTTGCCCAGCCCAATCAGCTTCACGACGTTGGATGCACACAGAGACGTCCAAAGTGACAACGCCCATTCTTTGGTTATCGTCTGGAATCGAAATCGAGATTAATGACCACAGTGCAAAAACTGGCATACTTGAGTGACCGTGAATGAAATTAATCTAGGTTTTATTACTTCATCGACTATCGCGCACTTGCGATAGAGCCGATTAGCTATGCATGTTGATCATTGTTCTGGGTTTGAGAGTTTTGAATCTGGGTTTGATGGGTGATCTGTCTGTTTCGACAACGCCCATTGCTTGGTGTAGTACACGCGTTGAACGCTTAATACGTGCATTGTATAACCTGTAACGCTCGTAGTTGCCCCTTGTTTGGGCTGATTTCAGCGAAATGCAACATTTTGGTGCAACGGTCTATAAATACCCCTCTTCCATCTTCATTCGGTTCTCACCCATTTTCTTTCCAAATACTCTCAAACTTGTCTGAATCACTTCTCCAGTGTTTGTCCATCACTCCTAGACATCTTTTGATGTAATATTGACTTCCCATTCCATTCATTTACTCATCTTACTCTTGAATCAAGCATTTTTCATTTTGGGCCAAAATCTTTAGGGTTCGGATTTTCTTGTGATTATGAGTTAATTGATGCTAAGGGTTATTAGATTAGACTATATTGAGGTTAAATGAACATGGTTTGAGCTTTGAATCAACATATTTGGTGTTGTTTTGAATGGGTTAGGGTTAGGCTCATATTTTGCTTAATTTTAGGAAATTTGGAGTTTTTTTCTTGGATTTGATTATAGATCCTTACTCTTGTGGTTGATATTGACCAATGTGGATGATTGGTTTTGATTTTTATCGGTTGAATCGAGATTGTGATAGTTTTGTACTTTTTGGAAAGTTCTCTGTATAATCTATAATTTTGAGAAAGTTGAGGTATAGACTTGTAATTTTACGTAGATTTTGAATTTTAGATTAAGAATGATAGAATATCATTCGAAATAGACTTTTGGAGATTTTTTTAGGGTCCTAGTTTGCATTTGCATTGCATAGCATTTGGTACCATCACAGTACCACATTTCGATTTGTCTATGATATATCTGTTGATATATATTTGTTTGTTCAGCTTCATGTTCCTGTCAACGAGACCAGTCACCGACGTGTGGGGTTTGACTGACGTTTGCACTTAGATTTTCAGGTGAGTGAATAAAAGCTTCAGACACATAGGTTGTGTCTCAAAACTTCTATTATTGTTTTTGATATGCTGGGCATGATATTCTGAATTTGGACTAATCTGAGGATTGACTTAACTAATAAACTGGTTACGTGTTTAATATTCAATATTTTGTTTTGAAAATGATATATATGTATTATATATCTGATTTCTATCTTGATGTTGTTTTGCATGCTTACGATTTTATACTATGCAATAATATAACTTGGTTTTGTTTTTCTGATATGGGGCACCCACGCTAAGAGTAGTTGTAGCCTTTGGTATACCAATGCTTTGAGAAATCCCAGCTACCAGAGATGCCATTAGCCATGTATTCTAATCCAACACATGATTTGCTAGTGATCAGTAGCGGAGTCCACATCACATTTGTTTAGTGTCGGATACACATCTTTGATATGGTCCCATATATATGTTACGTGTTTTGACTCTGAAACTGTATTGGCATGTTTTTCGTGCCTGCTGTTTGCTTTGCTTGCGAGCGTTTTGAAAACCAATTTTGAACGCTACTATGTATTAGCGTGTATATATATTTATTTATATACTTATTCTACTATATGGCATGTGGTAGTTTTAAACTATTTTCAAAACAGTCTTTGTGAGGCACGTATGAGGCGGTCTAAAGTGTTTTTCCTCACTGAGCCTGACCTCTTTATTTATTGTCTACTTTGATTCTTATATCTCAGGTTCACAGATTTTGGCTTTGGCAACTGTTTCGCATCTTGATCATCAGTGAGGCGTCTATTGGTTAATGATGCCCTTTTGTTCGGGTTGTCCTTTTGTATTATTAGAGCTCCGCACCCGGGATGCTGTTGGGTTATGGGAATTCCACTTTGGCTTTTGATATTACTGATACATATATTTTTTGGTATATTGGCCATTTGATATATATATATATATATATATATATATATATATATATATATTCATTACTTATGTTTTGAACAATAAAAATTTTTCGTTAAATGTTTTTAATAATAATAAGTAAATGGTTTGGGTAGTAAGTTCTGATCTTTGAGCCTTATAAGAGACGGGTCGGGTTCCCATAGACGGTTCGTCTTGTACGTCGGTCATGATCCGGAAACAGGTTGTGACAGGCGTGGTGGCGGCAGTGGGGAAAAGACTATCTTTCCAAGGAGCGAGGGTTCGATAGCTAGGGTTCTCTAAGAACCCTAGCTGTTGTCCTTTTTTTGTGTAAAAAATATAGTTTGGTCCCTAACTTTTATCAAAATTATTCTAAATGTCCTAACCTTAATAAATAGTTCACAGGTGTCTACCATTGTGAACCAAAAAATAATTTGTTCAGTTAGTTCACAATAGTACTCTATCCGCTTGTGTTAAGCAAATTTGCTTTTAAGTCCCTTAGCTTGATATTTTTTTTCACGTTATAGGATTTTTCATGAACTTGCTACTTTTAAAAAATGTTCTTGGTCCCTCCTTTTTTAAAAAAATTATTAAATGCCTTAATCACAATAAAACATTCATAATAGTACACAGTAGTTCACGATTGCTTTTATTAACATTTGTTTAAAATTTTGATTTTAACATTTTGATTAAAAAACATTGTTTTTTTTGTTCACAATATGAAATAGCTATAATATTTCCCTTTATATGTACTGAAAATCATATTTATTTTCTAAAATATTTGCAGAGAATAATATTAAAAACTCAATGAGACCAGAATCTGCTTAGTGGAGTCAACTAGACTCGAGAATAGCCATAACATTTTCCTTTCAAAATATATACTAAAAGCATGTTTACTTTCCAAAACATTGTTATAGGAGAATATCCAAAAACAAAATTTAATGGGGACACATATCATATTGGTAGAGTCAACCGGACTCGGTAACAACCACTTAGGTAATGATTGATCACTTAGACACTATGGTATAACCACTTAGGCAGATGGTACAACATTGATGTACCAAAGATTACGTTATCTCGTAGCTAGGTGTCACAAATCAAAATATTTGCCAAAAATATTTTGAAATCCATATTTAAAAATATTCAAATAGGTAGCATACAAAGCAGACAAATTATTCACGAAAATATGCAAAACGTTCAGAAAAAAAATATTTATTACAAATACATTTGATTCCAGAAACAAAATACTTAGTACAAAAACTTCACTTATTTCAGAACAAAAAAAAAATTGTTTCAAAAAATATTCTTAAATCCAAAAAGAACATTTTCTACAGGGTATACCTTGAAATCTATAACAGAACATTTGTTACCGAAATTGTAATAAATATTAAACATAATATTAATTTTCAGAAACCATCAAAATTTTCAGAGAAAATTTATTTTTTACATCATAGATTTTCACATAGATTAGATTTTTAAGATTTCATATCCTTTAATTATTCCAGATTACGTGTCATGTCTAGACACATCAAAACACATATAATTTTAAAAGACACAACTTATGTGTCTGAAACTTCTATCCACTCACCTAGATGCCGAGCAAATAGTCCAATCACTGGTCATTGGGGAATGACAGGTCACCTCGAAAGTCCAACCGAGCTGAATACATAATTCATTATTCAAACATCAGATACGGTAACTGTGACATTACAGAGTATGCATGCATTGCAGATGTTCATCCCAACCCATGACGAATGAAAATCTTAATGCGAATGAATATCTAACACTCTCGTCGAAAATCATACCGCGATGCAAAATTACGATGCAGTCCCCAAAATATTCCAAATTTATAATTCAATCCCTAACTCTCCAAAGTTACTAATTAATACTAAAATTCATCAAAATATATAATTAAATCCTCAAATACATGCAAAATCACATTTTGGTTCATAAATGTAAAATATCATGTCTGGTCCTTAAATGACAAATTATCCAAATAGTCCTTACTTCCGATTCAACCGATACAAATCGAAATCCAAACACCCACATTGGTTTTATTCAACCTCAAAAACTCAAATCTATAATTGGTTTCTCAAAACAACTCAGAATTACTTAAAAATCAACAAAATCCGCCCAAACCCTAAACCATTCCAAGAACTCGTCAAATCCCAAGATTCCAAGCTAGATTTATATTTATCTAACCTCAAAAAATCATGATCTAATAACCTACAACATCCATTTCAGCAAAAACATATAATTTCGAACCAACATTGCAAATTTGCCCAAACCCCACAATCCAAATTTAAAGCATGAAATGAAAGAAAATAAGTGATTAAAGATGTTTCCTTATCTAGGAACGAAATGGCAGCAATGAGAAGCAATGGGTAAAAGTTTCTGATTGATTTGGAGGAGAGAGAGACGAGAGAATCAGGTGAGGGTATATACAGAACCCCTGCCCAAAACGGCATCGTTCCAGCAAAAGTTTCTTGTTTACTTGAGTGACAAATCCCCTTAATCGAGTAACACCTCCTCTTACACGAGTAAGATTATTTCCAAATGTTCATCCGAAACCACAGCTTACTCGAGTAACATATGAGTTTACTCGAGTGAGCCATATCCCATTTCACTCGAGTGACCGAAAATGTCTTACTTAAGTGATACATGATCCATATTACTCGAGTAACTCAATTTGTTCACTCGAGTAACTACTCATTCACACCTTTAGCCATCAATTTAACACTCCAACATTCAAGATCAAATTGGGATTGAACGAAGAGCTACATAAAGCCTTATCGGAATCTGAGGGGTATTACACCTAATTAGTAGAATCCTACTTAGTTAAGGAGTCTACATCTACACCTCTATAGACAGACCTAACCTAACACGAATACAAAGCAACACACACCCTACAGAGATTTTGTCTCTTCCAACTTTCGTCATTGGATTGTGAAATAGTCCTTGCTTACAATATTACCATATACAACAAGTCTGTTATTGTTATTTCGCTACAGTATAAAAGGTTAATAACTTCTATCGATTTATTTATGATTAATTGGTTATTGATCTAGTTGTGATTTACCTACGTATTTTTATACTAAAAATTTATAAGAAAATGTTTAAAGCTTTACATTTAACATTTATATGGTACCAATGGCAAACAATTTTATATATGGATAACAGATATATCAAACAGTCGAGTTCATCTGAGTTTTTTGGTTACCAAACCGAACCAAAAAGGGCAAAAAAGATCGAACTGCTTTGGTTCAATATTTCTTTCGGGTTAAAACTGCAGACTGGTTATATTCATTAGCACCACGTGAAAATTCCATACTGCTCGTTTTCCGACCAAACTCAACTGTTAGTGTTTGGTTTTTTGTTTTCGAATTGGAAGTCTAAAACTCAACTGTTACCTTATTAAACTCCAACCCGAAATAATCCAACCAACCAATCAAAAACCAAACCACAGACCATATATATACCAAAAGGGGAAAAAATAAAAGCGAAACATTCTCGTGTCAATTATTTCTCGCTTCTGTACCGTATGAGCTTTTCACAGCGCAAACGAAGCTTCCTTTTAACCTGCTCTCTTTCGAGGTCTCTCTCTCTGTCTCTCGATTCACTCTCTGTGTTGATTCTCTCTCAACTACTATAGATACTCTCTTTCTTTTAATTGGGAAGATTCAATCTTTTTTGTTTATTGTATGTTGGTGTTGAAGATGCGTCGTTCTGCATCGAGAAAGACGGGTCAATCCAATTCCACAGCTCCTCTCTCTTCTTCAGCCACGGATCTTTTTCGCTCCGGTAATTCAATTCCTCTTTTTTCCATTTCGATTTCTTAGCGATTATCGAGATTGTATTCTGATAAGTGATAAGTATTTTTTACTTAATCAGTAGTTATCTTTTTGTGAAGAAGAATTTTTACTAAATTTTTTTCGCGGTTATCATGATTAAGAACTAGTAGTAGTTGGTTGAATTCGTTCCTTTGTTACCGATTTGTATACTTTACTTTTTAACATGTCCCTTCTAGTTGGAATCGAACTCTCCACCTTTACCCTTGAAGAATTTTCCAGTATAACTTAGTGCCAGCATGCTTGATTTAATTGTATTCAAGCATGAGAAAATAAAAATATGAAATTTTACCAAGTTTTTGTTATGAAGAGGTTTGACTATTTGCAATTTTTAGAATGAGCTCATGTAAAATTGCTTTTTATGTAATACGCAGCTGCTTTGAATATTAGATAGTGTTTAATCTTATATATGGTGGTGACCTCCTGCCTGGTTTTCAAAAGTTTCCACCTCTAATTGCCGTGTATGCAGTATCTTTAATGATGTTTTTGCTTTGCTTGATGATTTTACGTTAACCTTGAGCCTGGAATTGTTTGGTTTCTGCTTTTTGGCCTGGAGTTTTGATTTATAAATTGTTGATATGATGTCTTCTTGTTCTTCAAAGCTTTAGTAGTCTCGAGGGTTTTATGTAACTTACAATTGGTTTGTGAATTTATCAGTAATTGCGCGTGGGTTTTCTGTTTATTAGTAAAGCTTTACTAATTTTGTGGGTTGCTTCGATTTTTTCCCTTCTTATTGAGTTGGGACTTTGTATTTCTTAAATTTGTAGTTTGAAATGGTAGGTTTGCTATTGCATTAAGTTTATAATAACTCGGAATGTATTTTATGGACAGCCTCCAGTAAAGCATCTTCGAAAGAGATGGAGCGAATTGACAACTTATTTTATTCGTATGCAAATAAGTCCTCTGGCATAATTGAGTAAGTTTCTCTATGAAATTCAATTTCAATCGTTGTTATGAGCATTTATTTTTGGCTATTTCTGTTGATTATTCTTCAGATATTTCATAATTGGTGATCGAATATTTGGTGGGCAATAAACGTTTTTGATGTGATACTTGACTTTTGAGTTCCAAATTTGAAACAATATGAAATTTTATTTACTGTTATTGCTGCATGGTGCACTGGTTTCATAGCATTACGGCAAATAGGGAATTAGAAATGGATATGGGGCTGAAATTGTTAAACAACTTTTCCATTTTCTCTTCCTTTCCATGTTGCTTTTTGAATTAGAAAGGATTGAAAAATTAAGGAATGAAAGGGTGGTGTGATCATAAAAGGCTGCATTGGTTAATATGGTATGACACTGGATGCTCATCTTAACCTTCATTGCAAAGAATATTAGAAGTTCCCTCTTCTTGTAGACTATAGAATTTAAGTGTACATGACCCTGTCAAGTGTCGACATCAGTGAAGAGTTTGTGTTAATTGGCGTAGTTTATACGATAAATGAAACCCATAGGACTACATAATAGAATTTGGCTGGGATTTTATGATGGAAACATATTTACTGTTGGGATATTCATTATTTAAGAAATAAATAATAAAGGAATAGTGTGTAGAGAATTCTCTTTCCTTTCGTATCCATAGAATAGATAACGATAAATTTATATTTAGGCATACAAGTCAGGTAAAGAATTATATTAAAAAAGAAGCAATTTATATTCAACTTAGAGAGATCTGTGAATGCATTTTGTGATATGGATTTTATCGTTTGGACAGCCCAGAGGGAATTGAATCTTTATGTTCAGATATGGAAGTGGATCATACTGATGTGAGAATCCTGATGCTAGCTTGGTAAGTTAGATAGAAAGGACGTAGGCGTTGTGCTTGATAAATCCTGTCTTTAACCTTACATGTTAATTGCAATGGATTTGTGTCTCAGGAAAATGAAAGCTGAAAAACAGGGATATTTTACCCTGGTAAGGAGCATGTCTTATATGTGATCAAATTTTATATAATATCATCTCTCGTTTGTTTTTATTCCTTCCCTTTTATTATAATTTCATTTTTATTCTAGTGGTCTGCTTGTAGTTGTTTGATTTGAAAGTTGAATCTTGATTTAAATAATCAGATTTTATGACAGTCTGTTTTAATTTTTTTTCCCCAATCAGATAGATGTTTGGAATCTATTTTTGTGAACTCAGCTCAGTTTTGCAAACATTTTTTGTTCTATTTTCTTTTTTCTTCCTTTTTGGAATCTATTTTTGCGTACTCAACACTATTGGATAAAATTTTGTTCCTTTCATCTTGTTTTGAGGTTTGGTTTACTGGGGAGTGTACACGCCTTGCATTAATATATTCATTTCTTGTGGTTTTATTATTTTGTGTTGACCTAGTTATTTGTTGGGCAATTAACCAGATTTTTTTTGAAATCTATACATATTTTGTGGATTGACATATCCATATGATATTTGACCTTCCTAAATGAAGTTCAGATATACAAAGAGTGAAAAGATGAAATACGTACAATGTTGGGGCTTTTGATGGTAGTCGATGATTTTGTGTATTTTACATTATTAAGGGCTTGTTTGGGAGGAGGAGCATGTTTTGTTGGTATTGTAGGTTTTATATTTTTTGTAATGAGTGATAACAATTGCACAATGAAAAAGTTGAGAGAGAGCATGACTTTTAAGAAAATTAGTTATACAAAAACATACACAATATGCCATATGCTATGGCTTGCCAAACGAGCCCTAAAGTATATTTGTTAATTTTATCAGAGAGGCTCCTACTTGGTCTCAGTGCAAATTAGTCAGATATCATAAAGATACTTGGACACCGGGTGATTTAATCAAGAAGTATATTTATTGACTCTTCTTTTTGAGAAAACGTTTGCATCTTAAGCTTCATTTACTTTAGAAAAACAGGAATTGCAGGACTGCTGATCTTCCTGTGCCCACCCATTGAGCTCATTTGATGGATATTCTACCCTTTTCGGAGTTAACTTCTTCCTTTTGTATCCTTTTCTTTGTAATACAATCTTATCCACTGTCATATGTTTTATGCCAACCAAGGTATCTTTGGTTGATTAGATAGACATGCAATATAATAGTGAATCTTGTGCTTTGTTTAGTAATTAGCATGGAATACTTTTCCTATGATAATGCCAATTCAACAAAATCATGAAATAACTGTTCTTTAATCTAAAGAGCAGTTATTCCTTGCTCGTTTCCATGGCTATCTACCTCTACTACCCCTTCCATTACTCTATTGCATCTAGCAAAACAGCACCAACAGTGTTGCCCCCACCTGTTGCCAACATTTTGCCCCCACCTGGCATCTCTTTTTCACCATCAACATCTTCCGCATTGCTCTGCCACAGTCACCTGCATTTACAGGAGCATTATAAGGAACTGGCTGATTCATTTTCATGTGTTTGTGCCATAGCTTCCCACTAGGTTCTATCATGGCAATGCAATGAATGGCATGATAATTCATCCGAAATTGCTTTGAGCTCTCTTCCAGACATTCCGAGAAGTAGAAATGAAGCTCAGTTCTTTTGCACTTTAGTGATGACATGAGGAGTACATCGAAACGATACTCTAGGACATTGTATGATGACTTTTGTTTAATATTCTATGCTTGGAAAATCTAAATAGGATTGGAAGGCCATGAATATCAGAATGGTAATGTAGGCCTTTCTTTCACCCTTGAATGTATGAACAATCCCACCTTGGGAACTCTATAGATATAATTAGATAAAAATGTCCCTGGTAAACTCTAGTTTTGGTTGACTTTTACTTTCGTGAGGTATAGAAAGCTATATGATTCCTGGATGTAGCACTGAAGAAATATGCTTGGTGTTTGAGTTCATAATTTGTAAAGCTCCTATCAGGTTGTATTGTGGTAACAAACTTGTTGCAAACTTTTGCGCATTAGTTAAATTGTGTTACCAATTGAATCTTGGTCTAGCATTGCCATCATTGTTAACATCAATTAGTAATCATCATTTCTAATTGTGGATTTCCATCTTTCTTTATTTGATTGATTCATAGATTTGTACACCTGTTGAATAAAGTACTTTCTTTCATCACTTGTACCTTTTTGAGGGACTAATATTACAACCAGAAAGAAATAATTGCAGATCTGTTGGGATCTTATTTATGTGCCTCAGATCTTGCTTTTTTTTTTGCCTCAGTCAATAGTCTGAGCTCTTGTCTGTTCATCTATTTGATAACTTAACCCTTAGTACATGATATTGCAAGCTCATGCATCTCTGACTTATAAGCTTAACTGTGTAGGAGGAGTGGCGAAGAGGCCTTAAAGCATTGAGGGCTGACACTTTAAGTAAATTAAAGAAGGCTCTTCCTGACCTAGAGAAAGAGGTTTACTGTCTCTTTTTCTCCTTTCGTAATCTTTGACAGATCGATTTCTTCATCTTTTTTTTTTTCCACTGGTGTTTTATGAAGCAAATATTTTTCCTTGTGCTTTTGTTCTTGAAAAGGTTAAGAGACCTTCTAACTTTGTGGATTTCTATTCCTATGCATTTCGCTATTGCCTAACAGGTAGTGTGAGCATACTTTGGTACATAGTGATTTGTTCAAGAACTGCCTTTCCTCAATTTTTATTCTGTTTCTGTTATTTTGCCCCCATTTCACAGAGGAGAAACAGAAGAGCATAGACCTAGAAAGCATCTGCCAATTGTTGGATCTTGTCTTAGGATCACAATTCCATGCCCAGGTTGATTATTTTATTGAGTACGTTAAGGTGAGTGGCAATATCTATAGTGAACGTTTTTCTGCAGTTGCTGTTTTTTTTGCTTGTATTAAATAATTGATATTGTATTTTAGCTGATTCCATATTGCCATTTTATATGCTAAGCAATTTAGACTTCCTTCTACAGGGCTGCTTGTGTATAACCATCAAAATTATATTGTTGTGGTCAAAAAACTATTATGATTTTCTTTGGTAATATTGTCAGATAAGATGCATCCTGTTTTAAATTATAATATAGCACGATTCTAGCTACCATACCTTTAGATGGGCTAGTTTGTATAAATAACCTGATACCAGAATAAAGGGCCGATAACACTGTTATTTATTTATGTGATTTTTTTTTTTGGTAACCCAATACCTTAGCAAAATCACTTACACTTATCTTTCTACTGCCGCTGCAGATTCAGAATGATTATAAGGTCGTAAACATGGATCAGTGGTTGGGCTTTTATCGGTTTTGCAACGAGGTACTTATATTTTAGATATATTCCAACTTCAAAAGATGGTATGCATGATTCATCTATACCCGCATAATCTGGTTCATGGTATTGAAAAGCAATATGTTTTTGTTAATACACATAGAATAATTGTTTGCCATATGATATGGGCAGGAATTAAAATTCCCATCTAGTATTTCCTTTTTGTTCTAATCATATACGTGTTTATTAGCATCGTATGGATGTTTTCTCATCATCGGCGAGTTATTTTTTAGTATCGATATTCTGCAGATGTTATCATCTGTAGGTTAACGGTTGTTTACGTGCGACATTGTAACAGATAATCTTTCCAGATCTTAGTAATTATGATCCTGAACTTGCTTGGCCCTTGATCCTGGATAAGTTCGTTGAATGGATGCGAGCGAAAAGGAGTTAAGTCACCAACAATTTTTTGGTTAACTTGATCTTCCGCTGTAACCTTAGTATTAAAGTAGGTGCTTCTGCAGATCCTTTAGCAGTTCCCCTTATTTGCTACTTGTATTATTTTCCCCTCTTTTTGTTCAATTAATAAATTTGTGATTGACATATTTGCAGGCTTTTTGGAGCTATACACATTAAGAATTCACCAAGCAATTTTTCTTTCACTTCTTCAATTTCCCTTTGGTTTATTTTTTGTTTATTTTTTGCCCCTTTTGGAACTAGAATTCTATGAATGCCATATTTTATAGATGTCAAAAATATGGTAGAGAA
Organism: Flueggea neowawraea; assembly: GCA_948243855.1. NCBI lineage: Eukaryota > Viridiplantae > Streptophyta > Magnoliopsida > Malpighiales > Phyllanthaceae > Flueggea > Flueggea neowawraea. The sequence goes on from CAODLS010606781.1 coordinate 43,971, forward strand.
CTGTTGTATTTTTACTTACATGTGCAGCGTTCCATTATTTATACGATGCCAGAAAATAGATCAAGTTAACCAAAAAATTGTTAGTAGTTTAATTACTAAAATTTCTATTAGCAATATTAATTATCCTATTTTTTTAGTTTAACTTCTGAATTTAATTGTTAGTTATTCTTTTAGCTTTAGATTTTTAGCATCTCCTAAGGAGTAAGGCAGCAGAAAATAGAGTTGTGTTATTGTTTATGCATATTATTAACTCCACAATTCTGATTACGATGCCAGAGCTTCTTCTTCCTCTTTACTATTATTAGTTCTTTCTTTAATCATAGCCACTAGTTTTTTGACAAGTCATTTTATTTGTTCTCACTGGGATCATATCTGCGATTTTTCAACGTTGAAGTTGATTTTAATAATAATGAACTAGAAGTCTATTGGTAATATGGAGTCAAATAATTCATGGGATACAAAAAATTCTATTGCTTCAAATTCATCTTATCACAAGTAATATTTTATGTCTAGCAATTCTCTCTTTGAAACTACAATTTGAAACACCTTTTATTGGATATGATCTTGAATATATAGTGGCTTCAATCCTTGTCCAAAAATCTCTACAAAAAATACTGCAAAACCAAATTCAGCTTACAATTTCTTAATGCTCTCATGGGATTTCCCCGACTTCTACAATCATTCCATTTGTTGCAAGAAGCATGAAGTAGGCCTAACCGCGGGTTTGTGAACTGTTGGTTTTGGAGCTCCAATGGACTAAGAAGATATCATCCAAAAGATTGTAGCTGGATCTAATTCGTGTTGATGAAGCATTTTCTGAAATTGTAACTAATAGTGTATGAAATCAATTTCAATGTCAAGAAGTTGAGAATTTGATTTCTGAAGCCTTTATGCAAGTAAAACACCAAGATTGAAGCAATCGTTTTAGTTACTGTCGATAAAACTAACACAGCAAAAAAGATGGTATAACAAAACGCTTTAGTTAGTGGTACAAGTTTGGAAATGGACAGTTTTATTGTATTCATTGAGAGCTAATTCAGCTTTTTCCAAACTTCCAATTTCGTAGGTAGCATTTGGAATATTTTGATTTAGCAGGCTCAAATTCCGAGGCTCGAGACAAGTCAGTTTGACAGAAGTGTATGGGAATATCATTGGTTAAATGTTATAGAAGGCGACCAAGGTTGATTATAATTAGGATGATGATCCAAAGTTGGTTTGTTTCTACATGAGGAGGTTTACACAGTGGCGCGAGCCTATAAGGGTTGAGAAAGTGAAGGTCGCACGTACAATTAAGAGTGGAAATGAGTCAAGCCGCTCGCGAGAGGTTCAGAATTCGGGTCGATAAAAGTTCGTTTACAACTCAGCTCGATAATAAATTAGTCGAGTTTGAACAAAATTTTAGACTTGTTTTAATAAATGAGTCGAGCTCGAACACCAAAAAACTCGGCTCGAAAACTCGCGAACAAACTCGTTTGTAGGCTCGTGATCAAGTTCGTTTGTAGGTTCGTCTATATATATATACGTGTGTATATATATGTGTGTGTGTGTTAAACTAAATTATGAAAAATATGTTTATATTTGGAATAATATTTAATATTTGGACTACATCAATAAAAGTTCAAACTTACACTAATTGACCGTGTCTATAAAAGTCTAAGTATGTTCGCATAAGATGATCTAATATTAAATAGAGCTTGTGAAACAAATCGAAACTTCTAATAGTTTTTTTTGTTCAATTACATACTCAACATAATTTTATTGAACTAATCTAAATTTGATTATATTATTTTTAGAGTTGTTCCAAAACTGAACTAACAAATATTTTCCACAAATTTATTTGAGTCTTTGTTGAGCCGAGTTCAAAAAACTTACGAACAAGCTCGTGAGATCAGGAGCCTTGTGACGAGCCGAACTTGAACAAGATTTTGAGCTCTCTCTCGAGTTCGATAGATTTTAGACAAGACGAGCCGAGCCGAGCTTGAACACTCTAAAGCTCGGCTCGGCTCAAATCCAGCCCTACATACGATTATTGAGTAATTACTTTACAATATAATTGATATGAATTGTATTTTTTGTTGTGTATATGCCACGTGTAATTACATGAGAAACATAAAATATAACTGATGCAATTATGACGCGTGGATAAAAAATTCCACTTTTTTAAAGGGCAAAAATTAGTACTAAAATTTGGTATTTTCTTAATTGTCATGGACCAATTTTAAAATCTTTTATCCAATTTGTTCAGGAGTTCATTATCGAACTAATTCACGAGCCCGTAATTAAGTCTGTTCATAATCTTCACGAACAATTTTTTGAAGTTTTGAAGCTTGACTTGTCTAAATCTGTTTAATCTTGGCATATTTAATATCAAGCAGGAATGTTAATGCTTCCATTGTTCAGGTTCCCCGTCTCTGACCCAGGACACAATGCCCTTTTTTTTTCGAGACTTCAGCTTTGAGGAAGGTTTATGCTTTCTTTCTTTAACACTTTAAATTCTCTTGTCCTTTCACCCAACCAAAGGCATCATATCTTCCCTCAGATACTGCCCTAAGCAAAGAACTGCCAAAGATGAAAAAGAAAAAGTGTACCAATAAGCATTTCTTGCTCAATTTATACTACCCACCCCAAACAAAATTCCCAAACCAATAATATCCTTGTTGCAGCAACATCAAGCAATATGGTTCACTTGGACAATGCTGCCTTTACTTCCAAATAATAATAAAAAAAACCCACTTTGATATTAATATCACTTTATATGTTTAGTTATCATTTTTATATTATCTCCTACTTATAATATTATTAGTTAAAAATATAAAAAATAACTAAAATTACAAAACAATATTAAACATCAATATTGATATCACTAGTTCCTTCAATTCAGATCAATTAAAAAATTTTGAAACCACAAACATGTACAAAATATGCATTGGCTTCTCGGGATGATGTTAGCACCATAACTGTAACAGTTGATTTTGCTTCTTCTTCTTCTTCTTCTTCCTTTAAACAATTTTGAGAAATCAAATCAAGAATCAAATATTTCTGTTTTCTTTTACCATCATCAAGGAGATGATGAGGTAAGAATCAATGGTGAAGATGGTGGAAGAGCACGGCGTCTTCTTCTACTTCTACCTCGAGTTACATTGCATGAAGGAGATGATGAAGACGATGATGATGAATTGGAGGAAGATGTAAATCTGTTCGATCCAGAACTTGTTAGTTTCTTCTTTTCTGATTCACATGGCTTGTCTCTGTGATGCCTAACTTTTGTTGAGTTTAATGCTGCAGGAAGAGAACAGTTGCATAGAAATCCTGGAAAACATAAGAACAACTATATACCGAATCCAACAAATTGAACAGATACTTCAAATTGAAAGGAAATTTGGATTAGAATGCAGAAAAAAATGTTTCTTACCGATTCTTGCGAGCCAATTAACCCAGCTGGGGATGGGATTACCGGTGAGCTTAATGCAAGCATCATTGCAGAAATGGTTACAGTTCTTGGTTATCAAATTATAAGCATTCCCTTTATAATCCTCTGCAAGTTCCTCCATCACTGCTCTCACCTCTGCAGGCCCAAAATCCGTTTTCCCAATCAATATTGACTTCCCAAAAATTCCAGTCGATGAATAATCGTGAGCCCCGAAAGCATACTCAACTCCATGAACTACATTTAAAAGAAACCCAGAATTTATATCCACCAACAGGTCTTATCAGATTGAACATGACTCAATTTGAATCCATAAATCAGAAAACAAAGAACAACCCATGAAAGAAACACAACACAACATCACATACAGATTGTCTAAAACTCAAAATGGTATAAACACTGAAACCCATTATTCTTTCCAACACTTTTTTATCAACCAAATGATAATTGTGAAATTTGGTTAATTTTGTTGGTGTTTAATGTGTTGTTACTGTTTTATTTCATGCGTTAATGTGTGAATTAGTAGGTTGCAAGAGTTAGTTTTAGAATAAATGTGTGTCTTTATGGGTGTTTTAAGTTAGAATAAATGTGTGTCTTTATGGGTGTTTTAAGTTATTGTCATTTTTAATGTGTTTAATAGTGATTTTTAATTGTGGTTTTAATTAGTCAAGTAGTGGATGTTGGAGGTTACTTATGTGTTAAATGAAATTTGGTGTAGGTGACATCTTAAAAAGGCAAATTAAAAAAGGTATTGATGTGCACAAATTTTGTTTCACCAACTGGGAGAAGAAGAAACCTGATGTTGTGTCTCGACTGAGAATTTTGTCTCAACCAAGAGGAACTGAGTAGTAATTAAAAGGACGGTTTTCATTTTGAGAAACTGAAAAATTACTCAATTGTAACTTATCCAAGGTACATTGAAACACATTCATAGGGCAATTTAAAAACCCCTCTTTGGGAAGAAGATCATCATCATCCTATACAACACAAGTCACAATTTCATTTCCTTCATTTAAAAGAAGAGCAAGAGGGAGGTCTTGAAGACAAAAGGCAAGAAGAAGAGTTCAAGCGACAGTTATAGAGTTCTTCTTTCTCCTTTCTAGCTTTTATTTTATTTAATGGAATTGATTATTGTTATTATTTTGTTTTCTTTTATTTCTATGGATAGCTAAGTCTTTTGTAGGAATTAACTCTTGAAGCATTTCTTCTATGTTAATCTTTTGGGCTTAATATTAAGCTTTGTAATGTTTATTGAATTTACTTGTTCTAATTACAATTGAGAAATTGAATTAGATTATTTGTGTTATGTGAGCAATGAGAGTTGACGCATAATAGACCTATAAATATCGGTTTAGTTAAAAATCATTGAGAGATCGTGAGGATTAACTATTTGCTTGAATGATTGTTTAATGCGTCAATTGGCATAACTTGAGCTGAAATTGGTAATTGAGATATTAGAATTTCACTCTTGTTATCTAATTTGATAGTTAGTTATTACTTGAGAGATAATAACTAAAATTA
>CAODLS010606805.1:0-12358 GCA_948243855.1 Flueggea neowawraea
CCGACGAGTGGGACTTGACTGGTGCTTTGGCTTAGATTGCCAGGTGAGTGAATAGCAGCTTCAGACACATTGGTTGTTTCTCGAACTCTATTTACTCGTTTTTGATGTGTTGGATATATGTATCCGAAAATGACTAATCTAAAAGATTGGTTGAGATAAAAATAGTTATTTGTGAAATAATCGGATTTGGATTTGAAATAATATATATGTATTATATATATTGATATGATTTGAAATGTTGCATTGCATGATATGATTTTGTACTATACGATAGTACATTTTGGTTTTCGATAGGGGGACATATGTGCTACTAGGTATGTAGCCTTTGGTATACCAATGTCTGATAAAGCCTAGCTGCCAGGGTTGTCGGTAGTCATGTTGTCCTGATCCGGCACATGATCTGTTATGGTGGAGGCGAGTCCCCATCAATATGGTTGGTCCATATATTTTGTGATAGCTGGCAGAGTCCATATCACGCCTGTTTAGTCCCATATCGCCTGTATATGTTTTGACATGAAAATAATGATTTAAAATCTTAAATGATTTTAATACGCCTTGGTGCATGTTGTTTGCTGTGATTGCAAATGGTTTCGAAATGGATTTTTGAAAGGCTATTATTATATAGCGTGTATATTTATATATACTATGAATATTGCTTGTGGTATTTGCGAATTGTTTTCAAAACAGACTCTGTGAGGCACGTATGAGGCGCTCTGGAGTGTTATTTCTCACTGGGATTCACCCCCATTTTATTTTCTGTTGTGGATGATTCTATCTTCCAGGTGCACAGATTTTGGCTTTGGCATTTATTCCGCATCTTGGACACCCGTGAGGATACATCTTGGTTAGTGATGCCTATTATTCGGGCTTCTTTTATTTTGTAGAGCTCTGTACCAGATTACTGCGGGGTGTTGGGTTGTATGTATACTCTGATATATTTATTGTATTCAGTTTTACCAGAGTATATGGTTTGTATATGTTTGGTTTATATTTTTATATATTGAGTTACATATAAACTGTTTTAATCTATAAAATGTTTTTCCAATAAATGTTTTGGAAATTAAATGATGGTTAGAATTTTTGAATCTCTGGAAGGCTTGTGCGGGATAGGTCGGGCTTCCATAGACGGTCCGCCTCGTATGCCGTTCATGGTGCCAGGAATGGGTTGTGACAATTATTATTTTATATATAGTGTTTATACATATGTACACTTATATCTGCATGTGGTATGTTTTGAAATGTTTTCAAAACATTCTTTGTGAGACACATATGAGGTGCTCTGGGTGTTTCCCTCACTGGGTTTGACCCCCTTCTTTTTCCTTGTTTCCTTTTTACCTCATTTTTCAGGTATACTTGATAGCAGGCGTTCGATTTTTTTTTCGTGCTCAGTGAGTTACCTTGGTCGACAGTGAGTGCCCTATTGTTCAGGTCTGATTTTCAGTTCTGTTAGATGCTCCATACCGAATGGTGGGTTATGGTCATGTATTTATTGTTATAATGATTAAATTCTTTTTAATTATAATTACTTGTTCAGTATTTTGAAAATATGGCTATATATATTTAGTATTCGGGAATATTATTTCCCTAAATTTATTATTTGTACAAATGTATTAACATGACTAATAAGCCGGCTAATAAATTGAACTTGGGTATGTGTTTCTGTACTCCGATGCTTGTGCGAGGTGGGCTGGGCTTCCACAGACGGTTTGCCTCTTACACCGGTCATGGCCCGACTTTGGGTCGTGACAAAGGTGGTATCAAAGCATTGGGTTTTGTATCTTCTGTGTCGATTGTGGAGCTTAGGTATTCTTAATCAAGTAGTCTAATTTGTCTCCGTGTATCTCTCTGACGTATTTATTTTGGTATACCGTTTTGGATATTTCGTGTGGTACTGTGGAAATAATTTGCAATCTGACATTGCATATCCATTCTGTCTATCTGTTATGTGTAGTTATGCATTGACATCTCAGGAGATGAAATGAGGCTGTTAGGCATCAGTCGACTGAGGCCGCCAGTCAATTAATAGCTGGTTAGCATGGTTCGCATGATATGCCAGAGTCGTAGTTTCAGCATCTCAGCCTCAGCCACTGCTTGTGGCTCAGTCTGTCTTTATCGATCGCTTCGCTCAGTTCCTTGATCGTTTCGAGCGACTTGCTCCTAGTCTGGCATCTGGAGTCCAGCCAACAGTAGTTGCTCCGGTAGTTGCACTAGAGGTTAATGATGGTACCCGAGATTTAAGCGTACGATATGGGAGGACCCACAGGACTTTATGTTTGCACTTGAGCGTTGTTTTAGTGCTTTGAACTACACCGATGACGCTAAAAGGGTCAAATATGCAGCGTTCCTTCTATATGGTTGTACAGCTGCGTGGTGGCAAGGTTTTAAGAGACGAGGTGATATCTCCTGGACTGAATTTAAGAATGAGCTTGTACTTTCTATTCTTCCCTAGAGCATTAGGGATAAGAAAACAGATGATTTTAATGAATTTCATTAGGAGTAGGGGATGACTGTGACTGAGTATGAAGAGAAATTCAAAGATCTTAGTAGGTATGCACCAGAGGGATGTCGTACTGAGACGACATTGGCAAGCAAATTTGAGAAGGGTCTGTTACCAGAGTTTGCTAGATTGGTAGCAGCTCTTGGGTTGGAAACAATGGAAAAGATTCTTGAGGCTGCAAGAGCCATTGAATATGTTGATGAGAGACACTCAGAGGGAACTTTTAAAAAGAGTAGAATTGGAGGAGAATTGAGTGGTCATCAGAGTCGAGGTCAGAGCAGTCAGCCTGGGCAGAGGAACAACTTCTTCTCAAGGCAACACGATAATAGTCTGAATGTTAATGCGATGTAGTCGATAATGCATGCCGGGTTTTAGAGTAGAACTCTGAGTGTTGGAGGTACAAGGAAAGGCCCAATTCCTTGGTACAGTAAGTGTGAAAGGAAACACATTTGGTAGTGCGGTAAGCCAAAATGCAAGTGCTATTTTTGTAGAGAGTTAGGGCATATGATACCTGAATGTCCCCAGCAACTTGTTGTCGAGTCCCAGACAGGACAACCTAATGACTCAGGGTCCCTTGAGGGTAGGTGACTAGGAGGTCCAATTTCCTTTTGGCTATGGTAGAGCAGTTGGAGAAAGTAAATCTTGGAACTAGTATTTGATATGTTAGGAGGTTTAGGCCTCAGATGTGGTATCAACTAGGAGTCTTTCTATTCCTAAACTTCTGCATATTTATGGATGGAGTCTTTAGAACTTTTGTATGCTTTTGCAAAATTTTGTATCTATTCCTTTGAATCTTTGTGTATTTCTGTATTCTTTTGGAATATGTTGAACTTGTGGTATGTTCTTTAGAAAATCTTTTGAAGTTCTATTATTTCTGGATAGCTATGCTTTAGCTAAATTTGAGCTCAATGGTTATATGATCGTCAGGAATAAGTATGAGTTTGTGATTGATATACAGGTCTTATATGTGGGAGAATATGATGTTACCTTCGGTGTGAATTGGGTTTTGACTTGATATATCATCTTGAACCACATTGCATAGCGGGTGTGTTTTCCGCTAGGTCAAAACGAATTTTGTTAACATGATAAGCATGTCAGTAATATAAGAAGAAGAATGCTCCGTTGTGTTGGTGAATTGTATCTGGATATATGCCAACCGAGTCTCAAGGATTGAAAATGAATCTAGGGGAATTATGTTAGAGAAGTGAGATCTTCTTCTATATTTGAATTGAAGAGTAGTTAGATAAGGGTTTCATCTGTAAGATGTTTCAGTATTGTTTCTAAAGAGGGAAAGAAACAGGAAGTTAGTCGTATGATTTGAGTCAAGCGAATAGAGCTCAAGAGATGTTGAAAGGTGTTTGATAAACACATCGGTGTTTATTACACATTGAGTTCTGAAGGTTCGCCATATATGTCGATACGTCGACGGATAGCTAAGGTTGTGAGGTGTTGTCGGATCTTGTATATGGATGATGGAAATTAGAAGAATTTGATGGATAGGAGATAAGCGGTCAGTTCGACAAATTGAGAGAATAACTAAGGAGAATGGTAGGTAATTTTCGTTAGAAGTGAGGATGGCATTGGAAGTTAAGCATGAGATGTTGTATGCTAGAATTGGGAATATGAAATTTGAGGAGATTGGTGGAAAAGTCTGGTAATGGTGGAAAACAAAATTCGCGAGATTGGTTTGTGTTATGCATTGGAGTTGGATCTGTGAGGTTTTGGTTTGACTCTATGGTGTATGTAATAGTTTGATGTTCATTGGAGTATAAATGTTTGGAGTGCTGAGGGTATGACGATGAACTCTTGTAGTACATAGTTCCATTAATTTTGGAAATACTCGATATCTGGTACAATGAAAAAACTGTTTGATGGCGACCATTGTCGTGCTTATTTCTATTGTTGGCATTGTTTGAGCTTGAATAATCATGTAAGGATCATAAGATGAGTTGTATCGGCGTGAGAATTATGGAAGAGCTATAAATTAGATTTGGGGTTTAGATATCCGAAGAGTAATTTCTTTTGGTTGCTCAGGTCATCGTAGTCTGTAACACCTGAATATGTTGCGTTCCTTTGTTCTCTGTGGTTGCCAAAGGATTGATTTGCAATTGTGTATTTTAACCCAGGTGACTTTATTAGAAGTCGTTTGACTCTCTTTTCTTTTGATTTTGTGTGCCTTTGTATATGTTCGGACATATTAGGCTTTTGTCTTTGGGAATTTTGTGCCAACTTTGCTCGGTGATCAGTCACCATCGTCGGTCAAGATTAGATTCAATATGTTCTTTGTTCTGGTGTCAGTACAAGTTCTTTTGGGGCAACTTTCTGATGAGATGTGCATGAGTATTTGCACTTATCCGATTCTGTTAATCCCAGAGTCTATGCATTCTGTTTCTGCATATGTACTCTTTGGTATTTGCTGTCTCTCCATAATCTGCATCTGTCTTTGCATACTCTGCACCTGTTTCTCCATAATTGGGTTCAAGCGAGTTTGAGTTCTAGTAGATTCACGGTTTGATACTCTGTGATCTATCTATTGAACTTGGAGATTATGATGTATCTTCGAGACTTAGATTTGATGTATGTTGAGAAGATATTGAGTTCGACTGAGTTCTTGTGTTAGCTTATGCCTTCATGAGTTATGTTGAGAATTTAGATTTGACTATGATTTGGAGACTTAGGTTCGATTTCGGTATTGATCTAATTTGGCTGGAAATTCGGCGATGAATTTCTTTTGAGGGGGGAAGTATGTAATATCCTGCACGACTGAATTTTTTTGGTAGAAATTTTTTCTTTTTCGTTAAATGAATTTTTGTTAACTTTGTAATCAAGGAAATATATTTTATTGGTTTTATAAAATTTTGATATGATCAAAATTTGTTGATTTTTATTGATTAGAATTATTATTCTAAATTTGTTTTAGTAAGGTAATATTTTATTAATTTTTATTAATTATTTCGGAAATTTTTCATTGAATTTCAAAATTTATTTTTGAAATTTGAAGAGTTAATTTTGAGTTTTAAATGTTATTTAGGTGTTTAATAAAGTTTGAAAGTGTCTTGGTGTGATTTATTAAGTGAAAATTTGGTTGGAAAATGATTTGAAAAATCTGGAAATAATCGTGTGTTTAGGCGAACTGCATGTCGTTTGGTTACTGTAGCGGCTGTCGTCCGCATGTGAAGCCGGTCGTCCACTCGCGTGAGTGGCAGCCACTAACCGACGCCATTTCGTCTCTTCAACCTTCAGCGTCAAAACGACGTTGTTTCTATTCTTTTTCATTTTCAAACCAGACCCGACAACAACCATTTCCTTCTCTCTTCGTTCTTCTTCATTTTTCACCATTCAAATTCGACTCTCTCTCCATGCTCTCTCTCTCCGCGTCATTCCTCTTCCTTTCCCAAACAAAGCCAAGGTAATCTCCTCTTTCTCTCTCCTCCATTTGGTATTTTTCGTCATTATTTTGCTGAAAATTTGTGTGGGTTTGTTGAGGCCGAAAATGGGTATCTAGGGTTCAGATTTACTGTGTTTTTGGCTGGAAATGAGTTGGATTTTGATGGGTAATGATGGATTGATGATGGGAAAAAATGAATATAGCTTGAAAATGGTGATTTGGTGGATTTTCTTTGATGGGTCATTTTGAATCCGAAATTGTAAGGTCGGGTTAGCTGGTTTTGGTGTGTTTTCGGTGAAATGGATGGTAGATTTAGGTTCCAGGGGTTGATTTGAGTTGGTTGCAACGAGTGCGAATATCGGGTTTTGCTCGGTTCGAGATTTAGGGTATTTTTGAAAATATTTTTTTCGTCATAAGGACTTAGCTGAAAAATTCTGATATTTCTAAAATAATTGGTGGACTGGGTCAGATATTTTACATGATGGTCAGATTTGCAATTTTAAAAAAATATTTGTAATTTTGGAAAATTGTGGATAATTATGCAATTTTGATAAATTGGAGGTTTTAATTATAAATTGAGTTAATTGGAGGATTTAATTACTAATTCTAAATGTTTTGGGATTAATTATTAATTTTTGAGGTTTTAGGGACTAAAGTGTAATTTTACGAAAGTCGGGGACTAAATCGTAATTTTACATAGATTGTAATTTTTCGGATGAGAGTGTTAGATCTTCGACCGAAATAGATTTTTGGCCGTCATTTGAGTGTCCAAGTTTGCAGATGCATTTGCACGCCTTACAGTGCAGCCACAGTACCAACATCATATTTCGTTTTGTTCCTGATAGATTTGTCTCTGATGTCTTTGTTCCAGTTTCCTGTTCGTGCCTTCAGGACCGGCCACCAGTGGTGCGTGACTGGGTCATTCAACTTGGATATCCAAGTGAGTGGATGTCATCTTTAGACACATAGGCTACGTCTTCTAAAATTATATGTTTTTGACGTGTCTAGACATGGCATGTAATCGGATTAATAAAGGATAGGAAATCCTAAAAATATGACTTATGTGATAACCTTGGTTATGGAACCCATCTTGGAAATTATTTTGTTTCCAAAAATAAATATTAAGTTTTTAATATTTATTATGATTTTTGAAATAAATACTCTGTTTTGGATTTTTAAGAGTATTTTCAGATACGATTATTATGTTTCCGAAACAAGGATTTTGTTTCTGGAATTAAAGGCATTTTGTAGTAAATGTTCTGTCTGGACATGAATAGAATATTCGGAATAAATATCATTTTGATATTTTGGTGAATGATTATCTGTTTGGTATACTTGATATCTGAATATTTTGGAATAAATATTTCAATAATGTTTTTGGTAAACATTTTGTTTTGGGACACCCAACTATGGGGTAACGTAGTTTTAATACACAGATGTTGTATCAATTGCCTGTGTATCTATACTTTGTGCCTAATTCGCCTATACTCACCTTAGTGGCTATATTATACCAAGGTGTCTGAGTGGCTAATTTTCATCTAAGTGGCTATTATCGAGTCTGGATGACTCGACATATGTGATTCTAGTCCCGCTAAACCTGATAGTTTTCTCTGAAAATATTTTGAAAAAATAAAAGTGATTTTTCGAAAATACTTTGAAGAAAAGTATTTTGGTTATGTTGAATTTTGGGAATTTAAGATTCAATTTATTTAATAAATCAATTCGGTCGATTGTTTGTTGTCTGCCTTATTTGCCAAGGATTTCAAAATAGTTTTAGAAACCATTATTATTTTATATATAGTGTGAATACGTATGTACACTTATATCTGCATGTGGTATGTTTTGAAAAGTTTTCAAAATAGTCTTTCTGATGCATGTATGAGGCGCTCTGAAGTGTTGTCTATCACTGGATCTGACCCCCTTCTTTTTCCTTGTTTCCTTTTTACTTCATTTTTCAGGTATACTTGATAGAGGACGTTTGATTTTTTTTTCCGCGCTCAGTGAGGTACCTTGGTCGACAGTGAGTGCCCTATTGTTCGGGTCCAATTTTTAGTTCTGTTAGATGCTCCACATCGAGTGGTAGGTTATGGCCCTGTATTTATTGTTATAATGATTAATTTGTTTTTAATTATAATTACTTGTTCAATATTTTGAAAATGTGGCTATATATATTTAGTATTCAAGAATATTATTTTCTCTAAAATTTATTATTTGTAAAAATGTTTTAACATGACTAATAAGTCAGCTAATAAATTGAACTTGGGTATGTGTTTCTGTACTCCGAGACTTGTGAGAGATGAGTCGGACTTCCATAGACAGTTCACGTCGTACGCCGGTCATGACCCGACTATGGGTCATGAAAATTTCCAAAACAATTTATCTTTCGCCAAAGCGCAAACCTTTCAAAGAGAGAGTATCACTACTCTTTTCCAAAATCCAATAATTTTTCCACAAACCATTCAATAACAGACAAATCCTCTGATAGACTAGATTTTAGGAATTTCAATCCTTTAATTATTCTGGTTTACATGCTATGGTGATATCACAACAAAAACACATATATATATTGGAGAGACACAGCCTATGTGTCTGAAATTGTCATCCACTCACCTGGACACCGAGCTAATAATCCGGTTGCAGTCTGCTGGTGAATGATTGGTCGTCTCGGGAACGGAACAGAGCTGAGAACAAAGACATATTACAATAGAGTCAAACACGGTAACTGTGGCATTATAGAATATGTATGCAATGCAAATGCAGACTCTAACGCCATCGACGTCAAAAATCCTATTTCGATCGAAGTCTAGCACTCACGGCCCAAAAGTCAAAATCTATGTAAAATTATGAATTGGTTACTGACTTTCATAAAATTACACTTTAGTTCCTAAATCTAAAAAATTAATAATTAATCCCCAAACTTTCGGAATTAATAATTGAACTCGCCAAACAACTCAAATTATTAATAAAACCTCCAATTTCACAAAATTGCAAAAATACCTAATATTTTCCAAAATTACAAATGTACACCATAATTTTATAAAATTAAAAATCTAACAACCAAAGCAAAATATCATATCAGTCCCTCAGAAAAATGACATTTTCACTTTAGCCCTTGCGGTACAAAAGTTTATTAAAAAATGCCACAAAAATCAATTCGAGCGGGACCTAATATTTTCAATAGCGTAAACCCACTCAAAATCGTCCAATGAACCCAAATCTAACCTTGGTTTTCATCAAATCAACTTGGAACAACCCAAACCGAAATTATCATTTTCGGACCCAAAATATACCTATAAAATAAATCATCAATTTCTCATGAATCAATCCAAATCTGTGTTCCTCCATGTTCCTCACACTCATATCTAACATAAACAACTTCAAATCAAACCAATCATTCACACAAAACTGAACTCTAGCCTCTCTCATACCCATTTTTGGCCAAACATGCTATTAAGCAAAAATGCGCATAAAACTAAGCCAAAAATCAAAAATGAAGTATGAAATTACCTCAAATATTGTAGAGGAATGTCCTGGGAGCAAGAGGAATCAATTTTGGTAGGATTTGAGTTAGAAATGAGAGAGAAATTACCAAAAAATGAAGGAGAGGTCAAACTGATTTTAAAGAGGAGGCTGCAAATGAAACGACATTGTTTTCGATCATTGGTGAGACAAACAAATCAAAAGACATGTCATCTGGTCCAAGTACAGCCGACACACACGCGAACAACATGGGGAGGATGTAGACGTCAACGGCCAACGACGCATCATTTGACGAAGGCTCTGTAAGGCCGTATGAGGTGATCCGGAGTGTTATTCCTAACTGGGATTCACCCCCGTTTTATTTTCTGTTGTGGATGATTCTATCTTCCAGGTTCACAGATTTTGGTTTCGGCGTTTATTCCGCATCTTGGACAGTCGTGAGGAGACGGTTTGGTTAGTGATGCTTATTGTTTTGGGCTTCTTTTATTTTGTAGAGCTTCGTACCATATTACTATGGGGTGTTGGGTTGTATGCATACTCTGATATATTTATTGTATTTGGTTTTACCAGAGTATATTGTTTGTATATGTTTGGTTTATATTTTATATATTGAGTTATATATAAACTATTTAAACTATAAAAATGTTTTTCCAATAAATAATTTGGCAATTAAATGATGGCTAGAAATTTTGAATCTCTGGAAGGCTTGTACGGGATGGGTCGGGCTTCCATAGACGGTCCGCCTCGTACACCGGTTATGGTCCCGGGAATGGGTCGTGACACAACCGGTCGTTCAACCTTTATTTCCGGATTTTCATTTTCAAATTTTCACTTTATAAAACAACTTCAAATCATTTCCAAAATTCTCAAAACTCCACAAATCACCCAAATAACATTTAAAACTCAAAATTAACTCTTAAAATTTCAAAAATAAATTTTGAAATTTAACAAAAAATTTTCCAAATAATTAAAAAAATAAACACAATATTTCCTTACTAAAAAAATTGAGAATAATGATTTTTAATCAATAAAATCAACAAATTTGATCATATAAAATTTTATAAAACAAATAAAAATATATTTCCTTGATTACAAAATTAACAAAAATTCATTTAACAAAGAAAAATTTTCTACCGAAAAATTCAGTTGGGAAAAAATACAGGACATTACACATAAAATCTAATATTATGTTGAACTTCTAAAACAAACTGAAACTTTTAATAATTTTTTTGTTTAACTGCATGCTCAACATTATTTTATTGAATAAACCTAAATTTAAATGTATTATTTTTAAAATTTTTACCCAATTTGAACTGCAATCTTATTTACAATTTTATTTAAGTCTTTCTTGAACTGAGCTCGAAAAGCTCGTGAACAAGCTCGCGAGCTTACGAGCTTTGTAACGAGCCGAGCTTGAACAAGATTTTGAATCCGAGGAAGAGCTCAAAAAATTTATTTGAACCAAACTTGAACACTCTAAAGCTCGGTTCGATTACACCTCTAATCATGAATTAGTCTTTGACTCGTAAAATTACAAGTCAGTCCCTATGATTTCAATATTCATAAATCTATACCTCATCTTTCTAAAAATTACCAATCTGTCTACAACAGAAAGTATTTGCAAAAACATCCCAAAATCTGCCACGAGAGAAAATATTTGCAAAAATGCCAAAATTACGCTCCGTCCGATACCCAACGAAATCGAACATACATCCTGACTCAAATTCACCGGCACAAATCCAACATCAGATTTCACAAACAACCATCACAATTAACCCAAAATCATCAAAACCAAACCTAACCCTAGTTCTTCAAAAAAGTCACCAAATCATTTGATTCAAAGCTTGAATCATGTTCATACAATTCTCCTCTAACCTATTCTAACATCCCTTAGCATTCATTAACTCAGAATCACAAGAAATCCAAACCCGAGATGGATTTCGTCCAAAAATGAAATTCATGAATTAATTCATGAAAATCAGTTAAATACCAAGAAAGGATGTTAATCTTACCTTAGAAGTTAATTAGGAATGTTATGGGAGCAATGCAGAAGAGTTTCAGATGAGATTGAGGTGAGAAATGGAGAGAAATGACGAAAAGAGTCGGGTTGGTCTGTTTTAAGAGCTGCAGATCAAAACACACCATTTCGAAAATAAAAAGGCAACATATGTCATACTCAATGACAACGTACGTTGTGGCACACAACATACGTTGTGCGTCACAATGAATGTTGTGATGCTTCCAGTAGCCAGGTTTCGAGGAAAACACAATTCAACGTACGTCGTTTCCAACCAACATACTTTGATCATCCTCGTGTCCCAGATAACGTACTTCGTATCTATACAACATACATTATGCTTGTCATGACCCGTTTTCGGACCCGTGACCGGCGTACGAGTCGAACCGTCTGTGGAAGCTCGGTCCAGCTCGCACAAGCCTCAATTATATAGAAACTATACTAACCATTCATTTAACATTTTCAATAAAACCATTTAAAAGAAATCATCTATATATAAAATAGTATATATGTCAAATGACAATATATTATATATATATATATATATATATATATATGTATGTATATGTATGTATGTATATATATATATATGTATGTATATGTATGTATGTATATGTATGTATGTACATACACACACACACATACATATATCTACATACATACATACATATACATATATATATATATATATATATATATATATATATATATATATATATATATAAATATATAAATATATATAAAAATAATATATATAAAAGAACAAACAAAGTATTAAAAATAATTTTTAATTATTAAAAAAAATATTAAAAATTTTAAAAATAATTTTTTTAACATAATTATATATTTTTTTTTTTTATATATATATATATATATATATATATATATATATATATATATATATTTCTTTTTTTTTTTTGACAAATAAACCTAGATTTGAGGGAACAATTTCGGAAAATGAGACAAAATATTCATG
>CAODLS010606830.1:0-11545 GCA_948243855.1 Flueggea neowawraea
AACAAGCTTTTGATGAGGCTATAGCAGAACTTGATAGCCTCAACGAAGAATCTTACAAGGACAGCACCCTTATCATGCAACTTCTTAGGGATAACCTCACTTTATGGACCTCTGATCTTCCGGAGGAGGGAGGTATATTCCATGTCTCTTTCTCTTTTTTTCCTAGTGTTCATTAGGGGACAAAGTGCTTCATCTTGAGTTTCGAAAGTTGCAAGAAACTTCCTATTTTAAGTAAATGCTGCACAGGAAAAATATGGAAGTTTGGTTTGTACTTCTCCAAGTCTGCTGCTCTTTTTCCTTGTGGTATAGGTTTAACAGAGTAAACATCAGAATCTAGTTTAAGTTTTACGACTACAATTATTGGACTAGCTTACTTACATGTGAAAGAATATTTTATTCTTCTATATCTGTAAAGACTTGGGTTCGTCAGGGGAACAGGAAATATTTGTTGGCTTATTTGAATGTTTATGGTGGTTTGCTTAATAATGAGAACCAGTTATCAGATTTGATTGTTCACGCAGCAAAATGTGCCTTTTAGTTTTGTTATTAACTAGTCAAAGCTTAGCAGTGATTTTGCAAAAGTGGTTTAGCACTTGAGGCTTGAAATTGCTAGTCACATGTATCATGTCCTCCTTGAGTGTTTATTCTCTCACTTTGTTGAGGGGTTCTTTCCTTTCTATACATTTTAAGAATAAAAATATAAATGCGATATCTAATGTTATCCGATGCCTTCTCTACAAATATATAATAATTTTGTTTTGTGGTTTTTCAGGTGAGCAATCTAAAGGTGATGAGCCTCAAGCAGAGGTAAGCTAATTCTGCGGTTGGTAGCTGATGGTACATTTACTGGCATTAGAACATCTAAGTAAACCTATTATCCACCTCTTTCGGTAAAAAATAATTTCATGATTTTCTTTGGTGCATTGCCACATCTTCAAGGTGTTTGATTGACACACAGTTGTGTTGTTACCGGTGCATTAACTTTTTGTTGAATCCTCAATCGATTCTGTTTGGCACTTATTCTTCAGAACTAGTTGAAGCAGAAGAGAGTGATTCTTTGAGAATGGGTTCTACGAGGAAGGGAAGGGAGCTAGGGTAACAGTCTTAATAGTACAGGGGGATGGTGGACCATTGGCTTGTATCTATTTACCGGACAGATTTTCCAGATCCTTATGTTTTATCTTTTTTAAGGAACATAATTCAACTTGCGACTTGAACTGGAGTGGACTGGATTGTATCTGGCTTTCGTGTTTGATTGGTCCCTTTCCTGGAGCTTGTTTCGTCCATTTTATTGTAGCATTTTCTTTTTTGGAATTTTGATCAACTACTTTAAAACTATTTTTTTCTTGTATTTGTTTGCCATGGTTTGATCTTGAGGTGGTCTGCTTCACTCGCACGCAAGGTACTAAATAATTTTGCTGCTCTGTTTCCGTTAGCAACGTGTCATACATAAACAAAATTCATGTGATGTATATTTACTTTTTGTTATTTAATTTCTTCTTTTTCACTATTTACTGTTAAATTTCTTACATTTGTCTAAACAGGTCGTGGAAATATTGTTTGGTCTTTCGGAGTGGAGAGCGGTTCCTTTGTGTGCTATTGCACTAGGGTAGTGCTAATTTTGGTAAAATAGATGGTGGGTAGCAAATGTAGCTCGCTAGAAACAGTAGATTGTATATTGAAAAAAACGAAGGGATTGACACGTATTTGAAATGTTATCGAGTCGATATTCTGAAACCAAACACGCATAATTACAATGGAGATCAAAATTTTTGAGGCTTCATACTTAGAACTATCTTTTGAGCATGCTTAGAGAATTGCAAATCAGAAGGTTGCATTATTGGAGAAAATTAACTAAAAAGTGTTCTTGTCAAGGCAAAAGAAAATCGAGTATTAGTCAGCGGGTTTTCATTTCTGAAACATTAATAGTACATTGTGGACGATCTATTCTTCAGGTTATTTATATCCAGTATGAATGCAACTACTCGTGAGCTATGAGAAAAATATGGAGTCAGCCAGAATAGACGGGATTCTTCAGTGTGGTGACCCGTTGAAGTTTTGAGTTGCACTGAATCATTTGTGGTTGTGACAAATGTAAGAAGTCGTGTTATCTGGAGGAATCTGTAAATCGACAAGAAAGGACTTCAAGAGCCTTATAAACTCTCTGGGCTTCTCTACGTCGAAGGCATGTCCTGTATTCTTCACAACCACGAGATGCCCATTATCCCCCAAATGTCTGCATCACAACAGCAACCCCACAACTCAGTCAAAAACTTACAAATGCGTCAATCCATTTGGTTGTGCCGTACAGACTCACCTCTTCAATCTGTAACCCAGCTCCAATGGAAATATTTTGTCATATTCTGCCCATACAATCAAAGTTGGCTGCATTGTAAATTTTTTTTACCGTTATTTATATTTTAACTATCTGAGTATTAATATGCAATCAAGATATGAAGAAGGATAATCAACACATTAAAGTGGCAAAGACTCACAGGTGGCACAAAAAAGAGTAGAATAAAGGAAAAAAGGTTGAAAACCTGTGTTATCCTCGGAATATTGGAAAGTTTTCGATCTTTCGGGATCGCTTTAATCAAATCTCTCTTCTCTTCCACATATTCCGTGCACATTGCCTGCCATTTCACCGGATCTTAACCTTAATAATAAAATTGCTAATGATCTTATGTTAACTTATTCAAAGAACTAAAGACTTAATACATAGGTACCCTTAAACTTGTTTATTTTTTTCTGCTTCCCCCCTCAGTTATGCGGGGTATTTAAATATCCCTTAAACTTATTAGAAATTTAATTTTTGAGGATTTCATTGTTGAGGTGGCAATGCTCGTCTATCTTACTCAAATGAGGAGCGTCATGGCTCTTAATAAAATGTCTGATGTGGCAAGAAATTATCATAACACATCATGTTCTCTAATACAAAACTAAAAAACCAAAACCCAATCATTAAAAATCAACTCAACCCCTTTCTTCATAAACCAAAAATTAACCCAATCCAAACCTAATCATTAAACAACCATTCTTCCACTTTTCACACACCTGACCAAACCCTAAACAAAATAAACACATCCACCACCGCCCTCTCTTGCTCACTCCCATCGACGCTCTCTCTTCTCGCTCTCAGCCGCTCTCTTTTCCCTCTCAGACTTTCCCCAACATTATCGCACTCTCTTCCTCTCCCCTTGTCTCCCTTTCTCTCTCTCAGTCCCGCTCTCCCACTCTTAGCCCCTCTGACTATCAGTCTCGTTCTCATTCTCATTACCTCAGTAATGAAGTCCTCAAAAATTACGTTTTTAATAAGTATATGGAGCATTTAATTACTCCGCATAATTGACGGGGCAAACAGCAAAAAATAAACAAGTTTAGGGGTCCCAATGCATTAAGCCAAAAACTAAACCATCAAATTAAATCCAAATTTTCTTATCATCCAATCCAACATTGTTCATCCTCACTCGTGGCACTCTCATTCCAAATCTATGCAAGTACTAAACTATTCTTGTCAAAATTAATTAAAGAAGAAAATAACTAGATAGAAAAGTGACTAACATCGATGAAATCATAAAAGAAGCAATTGGGCATCAAACCCACAGGAGGAGGTTTGAAAAAGGCGTAATCAACCAACTCCTTGAGCTTCTCGGGACTCTGAGGCACCAAAATGCTGGCTGCTGCCTCCAAATCCGACACTCTAAACAACCCTTCTCTCAAATCCTTCTCCTCCATACACACCGCGGAGCAACACACCACCACTCTCTCCACCGCCTCCTTGAACTGCGCCGCCATGCTGTACCCCACAAACCCCCCGTAGCTCAGCCCCACCAGGCTCATCTTCTCCACCCCGTTCGCCTCCATCACCCTCATCAAGCACTGCGCTTGGAAAGACTCCGACCGGTCCGGCCGGGTGGTGTAGGACTCCCCGAAGAAGACCAGGTCCGGGACGTAGAGGTTGAAGTGGGAAATGAGGTGTCGGATGACGTCACCCCATTGCCACAATGCGTTGGCTCCTAAGCCGTGGATGAGGAGGAGGTTGGGCTTGGCGCTGTTTTTGGTAGCTGGGACCCAGCAGTGCATTACGGTGCCGTCATGGAGGTTCGTGATGGTGGATCGGAGGCCTTGCCTGGTGAAGCTGGATCTGTAGCACCAGTTCTTCAACTCTGTTAAGCTGAGGCACCTTGCCATAATTGTAACTTTCTTCTTGACTAACTTATACTACAGCTATGTGTCAAGGCAGCAGTATTCGTTTTGGTACTATTAAAATCGCATAATTCATTGCCGTGTTTAAATAGTACTGTCAATTTTTAGCACGATCATCGATCATCTTATGTATGTTCGTTAGGGATTAAAAATTAAGAGATTGTCGATTTTTGATATAATAAAAAAATGAAATGCTAAATAGTGTATTATTTTCAAATAAAGAAAGCATTTGTTTGTGGGGGAAAAAAATTGTTGTGATGATAAAGACGCTGGCATGATTGACAGGGGAGTGGGTGGCCTAAAAGGTCATAGCTTGGTAGTTGAATGGGGAGACTGGTAGAAGAAACTGGACAACTTGGCCCAGCCATGCTTCCTCAATCTATTCACACATGTTGGCATTTTTTACTAGAACCAGATAAGCCTATTCTCAACTGAAATAGTCTAACCAGTAGGGATAGTTATGAGTCAGTTCAGATTGGATTGATTCTTCCATTTTTCAAGAATTGGAGCTGAATTGAAATTTCGATTCTTCTATTTTTTAAGAACTGAAATTGATACCAAAGACCTGAAATTTCGGACAAAACGGTTTGGTTCTTCGGGCTTTTCGGGATGGAGAAATCAGAACAGCTCCAGTTCGGTTCTTGAGACTTTTTTCCAAAAAAAATCAATATTTTATACATACAACAAATTTTACAACATAATATTAAATCTACAAACAAATTAAACCAACATAATATATATATATACATTTGAACACCTATTGTACACCTATGTATGCATTTGATGTTTTGAACACCTATGATTATATATAATTAATTGTTAATCTCTACATATAATTATTCATATATATATGTGTGTGTATATATATATATTCGGTTTTTCAGTTTGGTCCGATTTGGATATTGCTTAAGATCCAGACCTGAACCAAATGAAAATTTCGGTTCAGTTCGATTCGGAGAAAGTCAAAAATCAACGATTTTTTCGATTCGAATATTCGGTTTAGTTCGGAAATATCTAAGACTCGTGCTTAGACCTACTGGCCAGGCAGAGGCAGGTGACCCAAAAGAGCTCTTTTTGTGACTTGATTCGTACTATGTTTTTTAGGCCAACAAAACTTTCCTATCTTTCCACAATCACCTTGTTAGCTATGACTGTGCCATCAATTCTTGCTTCAAACTAACATCATAAGGGTCCAAGATTAAATCTCTACAAACTTTTGCTTCAATGGGTACAAGATTAGACCTCTACAACCCCTTTCTTCAATGAGTACAAGATTAAACCTCTACCAATACAACCCTTGTTTTCTAGACGAACAAGAAAATTATTCCTCTCTCAAATACAAAGATATTCTCAATAAAGAAGAATGAATTCAATAATAAACACTCTCAAGAAATAATAAATTTGCAAGTGAAAGATACTCTTGAGAGGTGTGTGGATGATTTGCAAATATGAGCAAGAAAAAACTTGATGTTGTTTTAAGATGTTTGCAAGTGATGAACAACTAGTTCTCTGATATGTCTTGAGTGTATTTATAGCTTTCCAAGTCGATATGGTCGTTGGAGGATTGATTAAAGCTGTTGTGAGATAGAACAATCCTTCATTTAATGTTCTGACACAAGTCTCTAACTCAAGTTAGTCTTTCATGTAACTCAAGTTATCCACATGAAAATTACAGGTTTTTGGCCTCTAACTCGAGTTGTCCATAAATATGATCGTTGGATTGTGTCAGATTTTGCCTCCAAGTTCTAACTCGAGTTATCCAAGTATCTTACTCGAATTAAATTTACTCCAGGATATTTAACTCGAGTTAGCCTTCATTTACCTCGAGTTGCATAGTATTTGATCAACTCGAGTTATGCATGTTCTTACTCGAGTTGTAGCACTTGATCAGCAGTTTCTGGGTGATCCTCTTACTCGAGTTGGCAACCGTGTAACTCGAGTGTATAAACCTTCAATAACTTGAGTTGGACTCACGTGTAACTCGAGTTGTCTAGCTACTGATTAACTTGAGTTGTACCTTATGTAACTCGAGTTGAATTTCCATGTTGATGGTTTGATTTTTCTTCAATACTTTGGCTCTTTCTGGATAGCAATGTTAACTCGAGTTGTGTTCTTTGTTTACTCGAGTTAGGCTAGAACGACCATCCTAAAACACTCAAATATCAAGCTCAATTTTGTTCATCATCAAAACACAAAGGGATACAAATGTTAACCACCCTTGGTTCAACAAAAATAATGGCCAAGTCTCAAGTTATCTAAGCCAACTAGATATTTAAGATTATACCATGATTTACGCTTAAAAAAGAAAAAGAGATAACATTGTGTATTAAAAAAATCATTCAAATGGACGAATAAATATTAAAGGAAAAAACAGAAAAGTTCAATTCACAAACGAAATAGTTGAAACTAAAAAAAAACCAAGATCATCAAGAAACCTAACGAATACTATTTTCTCATCATACTACCAAAGCACAAGTAATGGGTGTTTGCATGTATGTGAAACAAAGACTTAAGTTCTCGTTTAGTTCAAAATGACTGACTTCAAAAAGGTATACTTCTAAAGAATTTTTTTAATCTCCATTTGTAAGAGACTTCATGAGAATTAGTCAAAATTCCTTTTAATTTTATACTTTCTATGGACCAAACATTAGTATTTTTTCTACTTGAAGTTGAACTTCCTTCTTATACTACCTTAATATCAAACAAGCACTATTTTTTAATAATTCATTTATTTATTTTTACTGCTAATTAAACTTTTGTACCTTAGTGCAGAAAATAATTTTAATATCAACAAGTTACAAGTTAAAACTTCACTTCTTTGAAATGGTCAATCTGAATACTCTAAAAAATACCTTAACTGCTCTCATCATCAAGGTCCCCATTGATCCCAGTTTTCCTTTCGAATTTGTTCCCTTATCATGCCTTCTTCGACGTGTCCTCTGAAGTTGCTGTGCCGACAAGATTTGTAGTATTCTACCACATCTGTTGGCAACGTTGGACAAACAAAAACATGGGACATTTGAAAAACGTTGCAGAACCCTCCATTGATTTGGTTTCTTCCAACAAGTAAATAGGGTGGTGTTTGCTCTCTCTCCATTGATTTGATTTGGTTTCGATGTTGCATTCGACATGATCTGCTCTGGCCATTGCTAGAGCTTCAAGTGATATTGATGATAACATGTTGCAGTGTTGGAAATACGACGGAGTCGAAAGGTTTAAGTGTGAATTGATCTGTTTCAGATTTTCTTAAATCTTAATATTATCCTAGTCAATCTTTTTAAATTTGAATTAGCTGAATCTATATCTAAATCTATATACATAATAATATCTGAGCAATTTTTTGGAATATAAAAGAGTCAACTTATTCTAGATTTTGAGATAATTTGTTTCAAATTTTTTATTAATTCTTAATTAAATTAATTAATAATTGATTACTATATTAGTTACTATAATCTAAGCGGTCAAAAGTTCAAAGGGAAGTTTATGTATTTATTCTCCCACCTTTGGATCACATTAATTTTGACTAATTCCGAGTATTCAATGGCATAGTCCATGTTTGGTTCCATTTATCAGTTCATAAAAAGTTCACAATCCGCCTCAAATTGGTTTTTTCAATTGTTACTCCACATCTTTCTTTTCTCTTTTAAGTGTCTTCCGTTTCATTTATCAAATAGAGAAATGGAGAGTTTTAAATGGCATTGAATTAAACCATCTCAATAAGTGAAGGCTTTCCTCCTCCCTGTTTAATTCCTCATAACCCAATTATGTGTGACCTTTGCAAGCTATATTCGTTCTGTCAAAACCACAACAATGTAATAAAGGGTTTTGGTGCCTAAATGATGGTGGGATCAAATTCAGCTTAAAAGTTGCAGCTTTGTTTCAAGCCAAATTTCTGGTGGGTTCAAACTTTGGCCAAATTCTGGACAGTGTTAACAATGCCTTTTCAATACTTTCTTTTTCATTTTTTTCCCCAAACTCAATTCCCCCGTCATTAGTTTCACGCTCATTATCACCAGCAACTAAATCTCCGTTATATGCTTTGTGTTCGGTAAAAACAATTATTGTTTTTACGAAGTAATAATACAAAGTTCATTGATATTATAGTCAATTCTAACACTGATAGGTTGTAGGTTCAATCTCAAGTGGGAGCAAATAAAAATAACTTATAAAAAAAAATGCAAAATTGTAAATAAATTGTCAATAGTGTTAGTTCACCAAATTCACTTCCTTCAATTAATGTTGTCTTTGTTTTCATATTCCAGGTTGTTTGTATTTTCTTTAATTAATTTATTGAATTACTTTCTATGCTGGTCTGTATTACTTATGTCAAATTTTGAACTGGATCTTCGTGAAGTTTCAAACTTTAAAGTTTGGGAATTTTGATTCTTGATTGAAATATGTATTTTCTTTGTTTGCTTTCTATTAAATTGAAGTTGGGTTCTAAGAATTTTTGGTGGCTGTGAGTTGTGATTCGAGTTTTATTGGGGTTGTGAGTATTTAAAATAATTCATGGACTGGATATGACCGATTTTATCTTATAATTGTTCTTATGTCCCTGTTCTGTTATAGTTTATGACATTACTTGATGTCACTTCTATATTGAATTTTTCCTTGGAAGTTTTATTTTAATGCAAAATTATTTGCAATTAAAAAGATTACCATACTTTTTAAACCCAAACTTAAGTTGTTGGTGCAAAGTGTTTGTGCCAGCCTTTAGGACTTTGCATGTGTTCGTTAGGTGTAATTCTTTAACTAGAGTATTTTAAAGGCTATTACGATTGCATGTTGCTCAAATTTTTAATATGAGGTTTATATATCATGATATTCTTTATTCTTAGGGATTTGATAGTTCTGAAACAAACTAAGACAATGCTGTAGTTAACATCGGGTGTTTTTAAATTATGTTTGTTGGACTATTTCATATGTCCTAAATTGATTTTGATGATGATCAAACTATTAGAGATGAATAAGATCAATTGGTTAAGAAAACAATGAGAAAGTCATGACCTTGAGTCTGGAAATCGACCCACAAACCGTGGAAGTCGACTGGCGAGTGCAAAACTCAAAACAGAAAGTACACTGAAGCTAGTAGTCGACTCACGACTGGTACCTCTGGTAGTCGACTAATGAAAGGCAAATTCAACAAAGATGGTTGGTGTCGTCTAACTTTTTTTGGCAGTCAACTAATAGACTGGCAGAATCAACAAAAATGACTGGAAGTTGACTAATGACCCCAATATGTCGACTAATGGAAGACAAAATTATTAAAGGTTGTTGGTAGTCGACTAACAGATCATGATAGTCGACCAACGAAGTCATGATTAACCTAAGACTGACTCAACGAGTCTTTTTCGTGTCTAAAAAGTCATATCTTTCAAAAACAACAATTGTTTAATGAATACTTGAAGAGAGTCGACCAATAGAGCTTGGAAGTCGACTCCGTAAGTGGACATAAGTGACATTAAAGCTTGGTAATGGACTAATGACCTTGGTAGTCGACTAGTGTAGTTTGTCAACTTCAATATAGCTTTATGATTATTTTCCAATGAGTCTCTATGCAACTCCAACAACTCCAATTTTTTTTCAACGGTCTTGAATATATTTTTTGCTATAAATTAGACTCAAGAAACACAAGAAAATGTAGAGAATTGATTGCATACTTCTTTCTAAGAGCTATTCTTGTCAAAATACTTGTATTGAGCTAGTTTCTCTTATTGAGTTTAGATTTGCAAATCCTTTTGAGAGTGTTTTATACACATTTTTGTAACTTTGTTAAGAGAGTTTAAAGTCTCTTAACACCGTGAAGTTAAGAAGGATGTAACGGTTTTGAAGTACTCATGAAACTTGAGGTGTATTAAGGAGTTTGCCGCCTGAAGCAAGTGGTTGTATTATTTTCAAGGAGAAAGATAGTGAATTAGGAACATCCTAATTGAGAAACTTAGATAATGAATATAGGTACGATTTGGTCAAACCATTATAAATCGCTCATGTTGTTTTCTCTCTTCCCTACAAGCTTCTACCTCCACACTTTGGGCTTGATTTCTCTCTTTCCCTAAGCTATTTATATTATATTATTTTGTGCTTATATTGTCTATATTGCTTAGCATTTTTAGTTTTGCAAAGAATTTATAAATCTAATTTTATTTTTGGAAAGCTAATGCACCCCTCCTGATTTGCTAATTGGACTAACAATGTTTATAAAACTTAAATTAGGACTAGACAATTTCTTGAAATCTATTTCAATCTCAAACTCAATCTTCAAGTCTCAAAAATAAAAATTTATGCATAATTAT
Organism: Flueggea neowawraea; assembly: GCA_948243855.1. Taxonomy (NCBI): domain Eukaryota; kingdom Viridiplantae; phylum Streptophyta; class Magnoliopsida; order Malpighiales; family Phyllanthaceae; genus Flueggea; species Flueggea neowawraea. The sequence goes on from CAODLS010606830.1 coordinate 10,500, forward strand.
TTTTACTTTTTCTTTTTTTTATATACCCAAATATATAGTCCATTACGTTATTAAAAATATAATAGATGATAAAGTACCGCACCACGCACGAGTATGTATATTAGTAAATAATAAAAGCTAAGCTATTTTTTAGAATACAAAAAAGTATTTTTGCACTAGATTTCAGGACAACTAGAACATAAATATCCTATTAAATCCTAATAAACCTAATAAATATATGTTCGTTCAATTTAATTAAATTTAATACTAATTAGAGTTTATTATGAGAGTTTATCTTTTAGCCTTTGTTTGAATCCTTATTTCAAGGTTGAAAAAGAAGAGAAATAAAAAGAAATTGCATTTCCTTTAACGAGAGAAAAAGAAAGAAGAGAAATAGAATTTCCCTCCATTTGTTTAGATATTATAACTCAATTAGGAGAAAAAAATTAATTTATCACTTAAATTAAAGGCTATTTTGTTCACACTTTGCATAAATATATTTTTGTTATCATTTTCATCTCATTCCCTCCATTTCTCTCCAATTGAGAGAGAAATCATCTCATCCTTCAATTCTCCACATTTATCTTCATTTTAATTCATTTATCTCCATTTCTCTTGAAACAAACAATAAAAAAGAAAAAAAAAAGAAATTTGATTTTATTTCATTCCTTCTCTCTCCTTCAGAACAAAGAAGCACTTAAGAGTATCAAGAGTCATTATTTTCTTTATTTTGAGATAAACTCTTAATGTCAAGAGTTTATTTTCTTTGATTTCCTTAAACTCTTTAACCATTAATGATATTTAAGTCAATTATGCAACACGGTCAGGGACGGAGCCAGATGGGGGCGGGTGTGGGCGGCTGCCCCCACCGGCGCCTGATGTTACCCCTATACCCTTCGCCCCACCCTGGTGGGGCTGGTGTCAGCAGATAGTGAACTCTCTACTCTAAATCATATGGAAGAAGCGGTTGTTCTTAGTACCTGCAATAGAATGGAAATATATGTTGTGGCACTATCTCAACATCGAGGGGTTAAAGAAGTGACTGAATGGATGTCTAAGGTACTTGT
>CAODLS010606838.1:0-12697 GCA_948243855.1 Flueggea neowawraea
TCTTGGGTTGGCTCTCCTTCGACGCTAGGATTAGAGGCGTTGAGATCGAAGGAGCCGGAGCTAATGTAGGCGCATTGAGTGTTCACCTTGGTTCTTTTTAGACTAGCCTCAGGGTCCATGAGCAATGCTTCCTTCCATTTCGGATGATCAAGTAAAATTTTCCAAACGTCATCGTGAAGGAAATGGATTTTCACCTTAACCAAGTAGACAACGAGTGCTCGCTCCATGATTATGTCGTCGCTCCAACCGCTATGATAAGTCGAAACAACGTTGTTGTAGATGCCGGTAAATAATGTGACAATTTTGTTGAGTGTGTGCCACCTATTTTTAATGGCCTTCCCATAACGTTGCTCGTTTGCCTCCATCCCGTGTCAAAGTGCTATTAGGAGACGAGCCCTCGATCTCTGACCTTCTTTACTTCTACAAAATTGAATGAAACAAGATCGAGTTTGTGACCAATCATTTTTTAGTTCACCATTTTAGAAACATTGTTGATTCGAGACAACAAAACTGACTTAAAACAAATATCCTTATTACATTTGTTTTCTGAACGGTACCCTTGCATCATTTTTGGTGAATACACTGAAGACACAACAAATGTGCCAGTTTTCTAGTAAGCATTAGATAGTAGTTCCACTATCACCGTAATCATAAAAAGAAACAAAAGTTAATTAATTATCCCCATTATAATGGCTGCCACTATCATCATAAACACAAACAAGAAAGTAAAGGAAGAGGGCACTTTGGGAATACCAACACAACAGGTTAATTAATTAATTAAAGAAGCAGTAAAATTGAAAAAACAGCAAATAATGAAGCAACAACCTCACTTAATTAGTCACTGCCATTTTCAATGACAGAGAAGAAGAGAGAGAGGCATAAATATAACAAACAAATAGAAATAGGTAGAGATAGAGAGAGAAATAGAGATGGAGACAGAGAGAGAGAACGGAGGAAAAGAAAGGAGAGGAGAGGAATTTGTCTGGGTAATGTAGGGGATCTCTTACTCTTACCCTTTCCCCTTTTTATTTTTTATTTATTTTTATTGTTTCCTTCTTGTCGGTCTTTACGGCAACCTTTTCCACCTACGTCGCCGGAATTTCTTGCCGGGAAACTTACTAGTTTGACTTCCTTCTTCTCCTGATCTGAGCTTGTATAACAGAAAGTAAAACCTACTTTGCTACTTTTCTTCCTCTTTTGTACCGTCAAGGTCACACACTATGGAGCTATTAATTATGAGTGTATAAGCTGAAAAAGAAAGAAGATTCACTGAATCAAGAAACTTTTAGAACTTACTGCTTCTCCGGAGGAAGAAAGTGAATGAAGACGCCGTCCTCCGGTGCCGGAGGATCCACGGCCGCTGCTGCCTCCAATCCAGGCGAAGGTTGTTTTGCTTCTCTTTCTTCGTTTTCTACTCGTGTTTTTTGTGTTTATTTAAAAGAATTGCATCGAAAGTACCGGTGGATTAGGGTAATAACCGGCCGGCTTGGATTTTGTCTTTATCTACTCTACAGCTTTGTCCGAGTTAGTCTTTTCTTCTTTATTTTTCTTATTTTTTAATGAATAATATGAACTAAATATGCATAATTTTTCCGGAATCGAACACAGATAGTGTTTTATCTTCTTCAATAAGTTTTCTTTCTTATTTTTCTTGCGAAACAAACGGTAAATGGAAAATGGGGGTAACAAATGAGGAACTGACACGTGGCTTTTGCGGTGGTGGTGATGCAGGTACTGGAGGAGGAGGAGGAGGAGGAGGAGAGAAGAAGAGTATAAATACGGAGCTATGGCAAGCATGCGCGGGGCCACTGGTGAACTTGCCGGCGGCCGCGACTCATGTCGTCTACTTCCCTCAAGGTCACAGCGAACAGGTTAATATTTTGTCGTTTTCTTCCCGCCTGCTAATGTGCGCCACTTTCTGTGCGCATCACCCTTATCCTACGCTCCCATCCATTCTTTGATTCTTTCTGGTCCTGGTGATACTAAAGTTGTGTGAAGTCGATTTGTTAAAAAATAAAAATTTCGATATTTATCAGTTATTTATAATTTGACCTGAAGTTGTTGGCTTTGTTAATGATTCATACAAAGTTGCTAAAATTTGCTTGATTTAAGTTTGATATAATTATTGTTTCTGATTATTGGGATGAGTTGGAAGATTTGTATCTGAACTTTATATACAAAGTTATACTAAAAAGATTATGATTAGGTTTGGTCTGAAAAAAAGTCAACTTTTTATGTCTATGCTTTTATTTATATACAGAGTTGTATGGAATTCTTTTAAAACCTTCTTCCATTTTGTAATATATTCATGGGGTTATGATGGATTAATTAGAATAAAGAAAGTAACTGCTGTGAAATTTTTAAAAGAATTTTTATGTCTAATTAATGCGTACCAGATTTTTGTATGGAATCCTCAGCTCAGATTTGGACAGGAATACGAAATTGTACAATTTGTTTTCGAAATTTTATTCATATGACCTGACATTCTAATCTTCTATCAGTAAAAAATTATAAACAAGTTTTTCATAATATGGGAAAGAATTGTTGCCTAGAGCATCAAAATAATGGATATATGTAGATGAGTTTATATTATTATGGATGGTGTCTGTAACAGTGATTTACTGATTTCAGGTTGCAGCATCAATGAAGAAGGATGTGGATTCTCAAATCCCAAATTATCCTGATCTTCCGTCAAAGCTTATATGTCTATTGCACAACGTGACCTTACATGTACAGAGACAATCTGGCTTTCGTCTTGAATTTCCTTCGTATTAACTTAACTATCTTAATTTTTGAAGTTTTGTGTGGTTTCTAGGCGGACCCGGAGACGGATGAAGTTTATGCTCAAATGACTCTTCAACCTGTTCCTTCTGTAAGGACTTTATTTTGAGATAACTGAACAATATGCTTTCTGGTTTAGTTGTTCCATCAAATCAAGAAAAGCATCTTTACGTAAAGTGCCAAAAGATTCATCCTTTTTGTAGTGCTAAAAGATTCTAAACTGACCTCAGCAAATCTTTTCAGTTGTTAACTCCATTCAGCATCTTGTGTGCAGTTTGACAAAGATGCCTTACTGAGGTCAGATCTTTCAATGAGGTCAAACAAACCACAAACAGAGTTCTTCTGTAAAACACTTACAGCTAGTGACACAAGCACTCATGGAGGTTTTTCGGTGCCTCGCCGTGCAGCCGAGAAGATTTTCCCTCCCCTTGTAAGCTATTTCCCCAGATTTTCAATAGTTGCAGGCAATGATGCATCTAACTTTGTCCCTCTTTTGTCTGATAGGATTTGTCAATGCAACCGCCGGCTCAGGAACTTGTAGCGAGAGATTTGCATGACAATGTCTGGACTTTTCGCCATATCTATCGTGGTATGTTAGTTTTGACACCAAAAGTTAAATTTGTTAAATTGTGCTTCCGAATGGTAGTTAAATGCTCTGTGCTTAAATCAATTTTCTGTTTTCTTTTTACCCAGGACAACCAAAACGCCACCTGCTTACAACAGGATGGAGTCTATTTGTGAGTGGAAAGAGGCTTTTTGCTGGTGACTCAGTTTTGTTTATTAGGTAATTGAATAAATTTTGACATTTTGGATTTCCACATGGAATGGTTGATGATTGTGCCTTCAGTAGCTATCTTGTTTATGTATGCAGTTCAAGTTCAGCTCACTTTTTTAGCAGAAAAATTCATTAATCAACTTTATGATTTGTGCGAGCAGGGATGAAAAGCAGCAGCTTCTCTTGGGAACTAGAAGGGCTAACCGGCAACCTACCAATTTATCGTTGTCTGTTTTGTCAAGTGATAGCATGCATATAGGCATCCTGGCTGCAGCTGCCCATGCAGCAGCAAATAACAGCCCCTTTACTGTGTTTTATAATCCTAGGTCGATGCCTTTCTATTCTAAATTAGCATAATTATTTTGAAGAATTTATTTTAAGCTTAATTAATGTTATTAGGTTAAATACCACTTTTTTAACTCTATTATTATTGCAGGGCTAGTCCATCAGAATTTGTTATCCCTTTAGCAAAGTATTTTAAGGCAGTTTATAGCAATCATATATCACTTGGGATGCGTTTCCGTATGATGTTTGAGACTGAAGAATCCGGAACAAGAAGGTTCTGGCATTTTACTTTTCTATTCATAAATGTGCATATACCTATGATTAATAATCTAAAGCAGGAGTTGAACTCAATGACATGGAACTTTGGCTTTGATTAGTGTAGCAAAGATCTTGGTAGTGTCTATTTCAAAATTCAAAAAGATGGTGCATAATATATCACATAGTTTTTTTATAGCCTTTTCTTATCAAAGATGAAGAACTAAATTGATTTTAAAATTCTGGAGAAACTGGCTATGATTCTGCCAAGCTTCATATGTTTTGGAAATTTAATAATACTGTCTCTTCTGCAGGTACATGGGTACAATTACAGGTATCAGTGATATTGATCCTGTAAGATGGAAAAACTCACAATGGCGTAATTTGCAGGTAAAGTTCAAGAGTTATTCGTTTCCATATTCAGGTCAAGCCAATTAATGAATATTGATAAATACTGTGATCCTCCATGTTCTTTTTAGGTTGGATGGGATGAGTCTACTGCAGAGGAAAGGTGCAGTCAAGTCTCAATCTGGGAAATTGAACCAGTGACTGCTCCATTTTTCATTTGCCCACCACCGTTCTTTAGATCTAAGCGCCCAAGGCAACCTGGAATGCCAGGTACAGAATAGGCTGTAGCAAGCATTCCTTCAAGGAATTAGTTTTCTCTTGCCTTAGAATAAAATATTGTACTGTATTGCTTAAAGTTTGATGCTCCCTACAGTTATGCAACTTGTGGAATGCTTTCCTGCCACCTTGTATTATCCAGTTTTGTTTATTGTCCTAGTCAGAAGTTGTCGTTGTTATTGGATGAGTCTCCGGGTTTACAATTTTCTAGTGAAAATACAGTAACTTGGCAGGCCAAGCATTGCTTTTCTTTCGTCTCCTTTTGTTCATGGTCTTATGATCAATGTTTTCCCATTTCCTTTTGTTGTTAGCAAATGTGCTTAAATGTGTAACTGGAATTTCAAATATCATTATCAGTGTTCACTGTTTTTTGACTTGGTTGGAGCAATGGCCCCTTAAAATCAATAGTGGTTTCATGCTTTCTAAGTTTTGATTTTTTTTTTTTGTTTTCTAGTGTAATTATTCCTTACCTGTTACATTTACTTTGCAGATGATGATTCCTCTGATTTCGATAACTTATTTAAGAGGACTATGCCATGGATTGGTGATGATTTCTGCATGAAAGATCCTCAAGGTCTCCCTGGCCTAAGGTTAGTTCAGTGGATGAACATGCAGCAAAACCCTTCCCTTGGAGGTCCAGTGCAGACTAATTACATGCAATCATTGTCTGGGTCTGTTCTTCCAAACCTTCCGGCCGCAGATCTTTCCCGTCAGTTAGGGTTATCAGCACCACAGATGACTCAGGCAAACAATTTACAGATTAATGCCCAAAGGCTACCTCAGCAAACACAACAACTTGATCAGCTTTTGAAGCTATCATCTTCTCTGAATCCTCTAAACTCTATCATGCAGCTGAACCAAACAATGGGTGACATCACCCGGCAATCAAGACAGAATTTGATAAATCAAACTTTACCCTCCAATCAGGTTCAGTCCCAGATTTTACAATCTCAAAGTCTGGTCCAACCCAATAACATTCTTCAGCAGTCACCTACCATTCAAAATCATCAACTTCCAAGAAATCTTCCTCAAAACCTGCAGCAGCAACAACAACAGCAGAATCAGCAACAGCATGTTATCGGTCAGAACCAACAGCAAGGCCTAATGCAATCCCCAGTGCCTGATCAATCGAACCCACATTTACAAATACCTGAAAATCAGATTCAACTTCAGCTGTTGCAGAAGCGGCAACAACAGCAGCAATTGCTTTTAGCACAGCATTCTGTGCTGCAACAGCCTGTTCAACTTGCACAACTTCAAGACCAGCATAGGCAACTCTTAGATGCATCTCAGGGCTTCTCTAGGTCTATGTCTTCTAATCAGTTGTTGGAAATGCCTCAAACAATGTCAACCTCACTTCCTCAGCCAAATATGCTCGGTTCCCTATCGCAACAGCAGATCAAGCATAATAGTCAAATGAATGCTCGGTTTTCTCATCCTTTACAACATTCTAAATTTCAACAACAGCTACCTGAAATTTCTGGACATACAGGACTTGCCCCAAACTCGGCTGGAAATCGACTTCCCACGGCTGGTAGCAGTGTTTTGACTGCTGTAGCTGGAGTGGGGCAATCTGGAATTACAGATGATGTTCCATCTTTTTCTACATCACCTTCCGCAAGCAATTGCACTAATGTGACCCAAACAATGATGAACAGCCGGCCACACCGAAGCACAGGAATGGGAGAAGATATGGCTCAGTCCACTGCTGGACTTGTGAGTCCCATTTCCTTGGATACCATGCCTTTGAACACTAAATTAGTTAAGGATTTGCATCATAAATCTGATGTTAAACCATCGTTGAGCTTCTCTAAGAATCAAAATCATGGAATTGTTATTCCACAGACCTACCTAAATGGAGCAGCTGCCCAGACAGATTATTTGGACACTTCTTCATCTACATCAGTTTGTCTTTCCCAGAATGATGTCCATTTGCATCAGAGTAATAACTCATTATCAAACAATCCACAAGTAGTGTTGAGGGATGCAAACCATGATGGAGAACTGCATACAGATACCAGGAATAATCTCCCGTATGGCACCAATGTTGATGGTCAAGTGGGGCTGCCGATGAATTCTGACCATATGTTGACGAAGGGTATGGTGGGGCTGGGCAAAGATTTCTCAAATAATCTTTCTTCAGGAGGGGTGCTGACCCACTGTGAAACCTCCAAAGATCATCAGCACGAACTTTCGTCCTCCATAGTATCACAGTCATTTGGAGTTCCAGATATGGCGTTCAATTCAATTGATTCAACAATCAATGATAATGGGTTCTTGAATAGAGGTCCATGGGCTCCTCCAACACAGTTTCCAAGAATGCGAACATACACAAAGGTCGGTTGCTGAAGTTATGCAAGGCAATCTTTTATATTTGCAAGGAATTTACTTTCATGTGAACACATTTATATTCTCTCTCTTTTTTTTGTCTTAATATTGTAAAATGTCATATAACGCATTTTCAGGTGTACAAACGGGGAGCTGTTGGAAGATCGATTGATATAACCCGTTATTCTGGTTATGAGGAGCTTAAGCATGATCTGGCTCGTAGGTTTGGCATAGAGGGACAGTTGGAAGACCGAGGGAGGATAGGCTGGAAACTTGTTTATGTGGATCATGAGAATGATGTACTGCTAGTAGGAGATGACCCATGGGAGTAAGTTCCGAACTCAACTAGAATAATATTGCATTGCACTCTTAGACTATGTCTATTATCCTATGTCATTTCAAGTTCCCATGTCCTTCCCTGCAAAGAGGGGCACAATAGTCTCTGTTTTCTGGTTAGATTTTGATAAGAAAAGAAAAAAAAAACACTAAGTTGTTCTAAAAAATTTGCTTGTAATTTAGTAACTTGGTAGTGTCACAAAATATCCTCAAGAAAAGGCCCAATATTATTTGTCAGTGTCCTTTTTTTGTTTACCATGGTAACGGTGCCATATCCAGAAGGATCTTAATCACCTGTGGAGATTTATTTCAGAAACAGAAAAAAATTATTGATGATCTTTAGGTCTTACTTAAACATTTTTTGAGAGTTTTGGAATTATTGGTACTTGTTGCAAGGATTTCCTTTGTTGTATAAGGCATTTGCTAAATCGTTCATCGATTGAATAAAGAGACGTCAAGTGCATGTCAGCGATGTAACTTAATATGAACACAGGTGTATTTGATGCAGAGTGTTTCTTACCTCTGTTTTTGCGAGGGGATTTTTGATATGTTAAATTATATGTGGAAATCGTTTCACTCTTAATGCATTCTATAGCTTTAGAAATGCTTATAGTTTCCCTTCATTAATGTTGTAGTTTATGGTACGTTACAAGTACTGCTTGGATTGTTCGTTGTATTTATTTGGTACTTTCCCTCACACTGTTTTCCTTTGGTATGCAGAGAGTTTGTGAACTGTGTCCGCTGCATCAAGATCTTGTCCCCTCAGGAAGTCCAACAGATGAGCCTGGACGGGGACTTTGGGAACTCTGTCCCCGAATCAAGCTTGTAGCAGCTCAGATAATGGCAATGCATGAAGTAGTCCAGATGCTAACAGTTCTTTCTAGTTGGAAACTTGTAAGTTGTATCATTTATATAGGATTTTGTTCATTGTCTCTTCGGCAATACTCTGCGTCAGCGACTACCAGATCGCGGCAGAAGTGGAAAAATTAGGACACGTTCAGGCGCACAGTTCAACTAGCCAAAGATACCGGCAATCAAGATATGGCATTTAGATCTATGTTTTGACTATGGCCTTCTATTTCGGAACCTCTTAACAGAAGCAGAAAACTTGGATCTCTGCAGCAGGAAAAAACCCCTCTGCTCGAAACTTGAAATCGGGCCTGTTTATGTTGCCCTAGTGATATTTATTTTTGTTTCCTCATTTTTGCAGTCGATAATTCTCTTCCACTTGTATGTGCATTGTAAAAATGAAGAAATGCAAAGGCATGAAATTTGTATGGTTTAGTTCTGAGTGTATAAAGGAGTTGATTTCTTCAATTTTGCAACAGAAGCTACATGAGTTTCGTAGAAACCCATTTCTTCTGTTAATAGAAGGTTTCGTTTAGTTAAATCTCGTGTCATTAATCAATTTTTTTTTTAAAAAAACCAAGGTCTCATTTATCAATTACTATAATATATATAAATGTTAGAATGTGAAGAAATTTTTTTTGGACGTTTTTATCTTTGTTTATAATTCTAAATTACTATAATAGTATTATAAAAATAATTAAAAAAAGGATAATTTATGAAAAATATTTTATTTAAAATTTTAGTTATTATCATTTTGGATAAAACTGAATAGATATCAACATAAGTTACGTGATAAGCATAGATTTAAAATTTTGGAATTCAAAATATTAGTTATTATCACGATACGTATGGATTGTTTTTCTTTATTCGTCAAAATAAAAACTATATATCTGCAGCAAATAATCGCAGTTATGTAGTCTAGATGGCGCTCATTCCACCAGAGATTGTTCATCTCTACGGCTTGTGCTGTTATAGAATAGAGTATAGTCAAGCAGCAGGTCACATTATCAGACAAAAAAAATAAGTAAAACTCAAGAGCTTTATCAGCAGTCTGTTTGCATCAAATGTTTATATGTTCACCTTTATTAGAGATTGCAGCCTGGAGATATTCATAGCAAGAAGCAGTTATCTATGATGGATTTGATGCAAGAAGGTAATTGACTCACAACTTGTTTTCAGTAGAAGTGTTAGTCATGCCTGGATTTTTTGAGACATTTATGGTTTTTAATTTGATTTTAAAAAAGAAATTTATGCCTGGAAATTGGTAGATTTTAGGTGATGGCGATAGGAGATGGACGACTTGAAAGTTAAAAAGAAATTTGTGGCACAATTTATTGAAAAAATACATTGAAATATTTTGTATATATATTACAATTGTGTTAGAGTTGTATGTTATAAATCATTATAATTTGCAGGGAGTATTGCTCTAAAAGATCAGCCGGTGGATTTCTTGAAAGAAGTAAAATTTCCTTGTAAAACCAATAGAACAGTGTAATAGATTTTCCTGCTAATTTCCTGATTCAACACATTTTAACTTGCCTTATTTATTTTTAAATGTAAAATATTTAGGGGAATTACAATTGTTTATAAATACTACAACAATAATCATGGTCAATCCTATTACATAAGAAGTTCAATAAAATCAAGATCATATTTACACAAATATCGTTTAAATTCTTTTTTCTTCATATATAAGGTGTTATATAAATTTCATTTAATGTGTCTTATTTTTAAAAAAATTCTTTTAATATGTTATATTTTTATTATTTAATAAATAATAATTTACTAATATAATACACAAATTTTTTATAAGAACATGATTCACATACAATACAAGTGCGTAAAGACTAATAAGTAGAAAAGAAGACAACTGATTAGAAAAATAAGTACAGAAAAGAGGGATGCGCCTGAATATTTCCTTGTGTTAAATCAGTAGGCTTGTAGCCTTACGGATAAAAAATGAAAGTAATCATTTAATTCGAATGAAATATATTGCTTCCATAATGAGATAAAAAGCTTATAATGTCTAAATGGATGATACAATCTATATATTTTACATCAGTATTTCTTTACATCCCTATTTGTTTCTTTTTAAATTTTAAAAAATTGTTAGGCACTGTTTGGTTTGTGAAATTGGGGCATGAAATTGAGTTAAATTTGGAGTTGGACTCAACCACATTTATCATATTTGGATTCAATAAAGAAATTTCAATTTCAATTTTTAAAATAATTCCATAGAATTACATTTAGACATGCTCCAATTCTTAACTCAATAACTAAAAATTTCCAATTTCAATTCTCTCTCTGATAGATCTTCGATCTTCGAATTAGAGTTGAATAATATTAGTCTAGTAGTTATTAATATCTGTTTAGTTAAGGAGCATTCCAGAATGGCAGAACGCACATAATTTGTTATAAAATCAGTAGTATATAAGAGGTAAGAGAGAAATGAGGACATTCAGAAATTAGTATTAAGTTATTAACCTTTAACTTGAGAGAGTAGTAACCTTAAGCTACTGATTTATTGATTTCTAATTGTTACTGATCATTGTTGTCTTGCTTCCTGATATCCAATAAAAAATCAATTTGATTTCTATTACTGTTATCGATCTTTAAATAGGATTTTCTTGATCCTATCAAATTGGTATCAGAGAAATTTGCTCCTGAGTGTGGGCAATGTCAGCAACGAGTATGGAATCTCGGATTGCCGCTTTAGAAACTGATTAGAAAGAGGCGAAGCCTCAACTTGCAGAGATCAACACAAACACGGTTGTGTTAGTGCAACAAATGAAAGAACTAAATCAAAGTATTCAAATACTTGCCACGAATCAAATGGCAGCTTTGCAATAGCCCATAGAGGCGCACATGACGTGGCCAATTACGTCGGAGTTGACTAGGTGTTTGGAGGAGGTTATGCCAGAGGGTGGATCGGGAGTTTGAGAACAACCACCAAAGAGAGAACGTCAGTCGCGGAAGCTGGAGATGCCAGAGCTGGAAGGAGAGGTTGCAGATCCATGGACTTTATTTTACTCAAGGATTTTTAATGGACCAGATGGCCAAAAGGCTTGGGAGAATAATGGGTACTTGCAATTAAATCTTTACAAATTGTTTTAATGAGAAACAAGAAAAATTTAAATAAAAGTGAGAGAATGTTAGCTGGATCAGCTGGGCAGAGGGTCACCACCGGTTCTGTTTCCAGAAGCATTTAAAGAGAGTAATCTTAGAGCTCCAACCAGTGGTGTGTCTCAAACACGGACACCTCATGACAGAGAAAAGCTCTATAAGTATCATGCTGTGGCTATTGAATACATGTACGTGACTATTTTCATGGGCATGTTTGGAGAGATCTTCTTCCTGTTCTCCAGTTTTGATAAGGAATCTAACACCAAGAATGATCCTTGCACATACAACAAAGAGGATGAAAGCAAACCAGCTCTTGCAAATGCTAACTTTAGCACCATCGCATCCATGCACAGTGTTTTTTTCTCTGTCCCATTAGTTTTTCTTGGAATGAAGATTGGAATCTATGCCAATGCCAATTCTACTCTCCAGGCAGGGAAATGGGTTAAAAAGGCCTTCATCACAGTTTTCCGATCTGCAACAGAGATGGGCTTTCTTATTGCTGCTAATGGACACGTTGTACTATATGTCGCCATCAATCTGTTTAAGCTCCACTATGGAGATGATCGGGAAGGAATTTATGAGCCCATGGCTGGGAATGGTCTCGACAGGTCACAGGTGAAATTTACACAACAGTAGCTAATGTTGGTGCAAACATTGTTGGAGAAGTTGAACGAAACATCCATGAGGTCGATCTGACATACGACCATAATTGTGAGGTCTTAATGCGGTTTCAGAAGAGTGATCGGGAGAAGATAAATCCAATAATTTTTGTTGTGGCTACATTAATTGGCGATTAAGGGGATGTGGGATGGTTATAGGAGGATCTTTTGGATGACTGGAATGAGGCGGATTTGAATGCAGCACTGGGCGACAAATTGTGGATGATTACCAAAAAGAGCTATTGCATAAAAGACCTGTGTTGGTAATCAAGGATTGGTTGGCACCCACCTTGAGGATAAGGTGGTTCTTTAAGAGGAAAAAATGCTCTTCAAAAAAAAAAGAGGGAAAAAATGATAAGTCTTAGAATTAAAGTTGAATAATATTAGTTTAATAGTTATTAATATTGTTATTATATATATTTAGTTAAGGAGTATTTTAGAATGGTGAAGCTGGCATAGTTTGTTATAAAAAACCTTCTCATATTTATGGTAATAGTGGACAAAACTCATTGAGCCACAAAAAAACCGAATTCTTTGCCCCATTAACCATGTCACACCCTTTTCAACTTCAATATATATGCTAATGCAATTAGGTATTTGGATAAATTGTTTATTAAGAGTCTTCATATTTTTTTTAAATATTCACATATAAATATCAACTCAAATAACACTAAAGTTCAAA
>CAODLS010606903.1:0-16190 GCA_948243855.1 Flueggea neowawraea
ATGCTAAGAAACATGAGTGAAATGAAGGGATTGCCACCCTCGAAGAAAGAGAACATATCACCGCCCACTTGATTAGTGAAACTTAGTAGTGTGTGGCCACACCCAAACAAAGTGATAAGTGTTATCATTTGTTTGACTTAGTCAGGATCACTTATAGATCAAGGAAATATTTTATCATAAATAAGGGTGACCGGTTTCATGCCTTATGTTAATCATAATATCGAGAGGCAAAGGGTTGTATAATGTTGTAGTTAGGTTATGTTGATTTGTAATTGACATTCATTTCAAATTGGGTAATCATAATGTCTTACTAGAGACCAATTATAATATATGGATTTTAAATTAATTTTAGGCTTATTACCAACATTGAATGAACCTACAGGATCGCACACAATAAGGATCTGGATTGGTTACAAAGATTCTCTCTTGTAGTAGGTGAATTATTAAGATGATTAATTTGATTAATCAATAATAATTTAGGGTTTTATGATTTATTGTTAAATAAGATTTAATACATAGTCCATTAATGTAATGGGCTGTTAATATAAATTACTAGTTATTAGGGTTATGGGTATTTAATTATGTGTGACATAATTCAACCCATATGAGTGGTTTATTACCAATGCCAATTATCTTACCTTTATTGTTGTCACCAAATGTAACATGTCCATGATATTTCATTTCGACTTCAACAAATAGACTTTTGTCTCCACTCATATGCATTGAGCATCCACTATCAATGTACCACATGCTTCAAGATACTTTATTCTTGACTTGCACCTACAGAATTAATTTGTTTTGTTTCAATGGTGCCCAAGCAACTTTGGGTCCTTTTGATTTAGTCACATGGACCAAGTTTGAAAGAATGGTTCCTTTAGGAATCCACATATTTTTCACCCTGATGGTTCACCTCAAACTCATGCAAGAATATGCACTACACCCAACTTTCAAACATCTAGTACGTTACTGGATAGAATTACGCACTTAGATGGTTGCTACGCATATAGTAAAGTGTGACGTCATTACTGGATAGAATTTTCAATTCTCTCACAACAACTACTTTGAGGCTTCAAATGCCTATATTTTTTTCAAGTGCCTATAAATAGACATCTCAAATAAAAGGACAGATAAGAGAGACCTTTGCTAAGACTTGTTTTCTCTCTTCTCTACATTTCTGACCTATTTGAGCCATTTACTTGTTGCAACATTTCAGGGTTTGTGTCAACTTTAAATTGCTATATCTTTGATTGTATTTATAACAAGTAAGGTTGTTATTGAGGTAGATAAGTTTTCTTGCTCTGCCTTATAAAAATAAGAGTGGTTTCTAGTGAGCCTTAGAAAACTAGAATTTCAATTTTCTAGTTGAACCCGCAAAAACTAGACGTTTGGTTTGCTTGTTTTGTCCTGAAAACAAGTGGTTTCAGTTTTCTACTTAAGCCTGCAAAAACTAGATATTTGGTTTTCTTATTAAGCTCGTAAAAACAGGGTGTAATGGTTTGCTTGTTGATCCCGCAAAAATAAGTGTTATAAACGGTTTTCCTCGGCACGGAAGTGAGATAATAGATTGAAATTCTGGAGTGGATCTCAAAGAGTGGATGTAGGTCAATAGGGCCGAACTACAATAAATCGAGGCTTTGTTTTCTCTCTCCCTAATCTATTTACTTTGCCTTATATTGTGTGGATTGGTGTTTTATAGCTTCCGCATTTATACTTTGATTTTGGTTTGAAAATAACTTTGTTTTTTGTTTTAGTTCGCAAAATATTTTTACCAAAATTTTCCAACTCTTTAAAAATCCAATTCACCCCCCTCTTAGTGTGTCATTCCTATTGTAAAACATGTGATTCCTTGGGTAGGAGTCGATGGTGAGTTTCAGTCAGAGGACCCAAATATTACCACTGCATGAAAGCTACTTGTGACATCAATCCATAGAATGCTTTCCTGGCGGGCTAGTCCAATACATGTTCTCTAACATGTATCCATGTTCTAAGTGATATCTCATATCTATAATCAGCAAAACATGATTATACACTTAACAACATACTAACCTTAATTCATTATCAATCCCATGATAACGATTGATTAGGGATATTTAGAATAGTATTCATTTTACCTTAGGGTTTTACTATGTAACACCCATACTACTATAATACATATTCACCTGTTTCATAGCATATAACAATACTTACATATATACAAACAAATTTATAACAAGTTCTTCAATATAAAACTAGTAGTAGAGTCATAACAAAGATTATTCGTAAATAAAACTAAACTTGTAAACATAAAATTTGTCATATAATACAAGCCAAATTTGGTAAACAAAAGTGCTACATGATGAGCCATGAAGATCTCATCCTTATAACCTTATATGCACAAGTGGTAAGGAGACAGAGAGTGATCGCGGCATCCCGACCTCTGTCACGTCGCTATGTGTTCAAGCCTGGAAATCGGCACAAAAGCTAACTTGCTGATACTTCGGAAAAAATTAGCACTTTATATGAGTCGCAACTCAATAAGGAACCCAACATATATCAAAGATTATAATAAGGTACAATATATAGAATCAATCCAATAGATAACAAATAATCCCAGTTCAATAAGCATTTGATACAAATACGTTTAATTCAGTAATGGCCCAATATGTCAAGTATTGCCCCGGGTTTTAGTACCAATAGAATTGACCTCGCAGTTCTGGTCACATAAATCAAATAAATTGATGGTCAACCCAATATAGTAGAATGGACTAGAGATGGCTCATACGAGTTTTAGCTGCGTATAACACTTAGTTCCATTTACTTTCTCATATAATCAATATTTCTAATGGAATTGCACATACATGAATATATTGGTCATACCATTCCTTTTAAGTCATATGGAATCAAATGCAGAACATATAATGCACGTAAAGCACGTAAAGCACGTAATGGGTTCACTCACAAGACAAAACAAGTTGGAGCCTCCTAGCTCACCTCTGGAGCCTCTCCGTAGCCTTTTTCACCTAATACACATAATCACACAAATGCCTTTCAATACAGAATGCATATGTACCAGTGTACGCATGCGATGCTCAAATGATGCATGTTTCAATGTGAACACATCTAATATGTACTTATGCATGCAATTTGATATGAATTATACATTTATTCTCCTCTTTTTTGTACAATTTGGCTACATACATCTCTAAGTACTTCAAAACAAGTTTGCAATATAAACTGAAATCTGCTCGCAAATAGACCCACACAACAATTCATATGAGTTTATCCTTAATTTATATTTAATTTAGCATTAGAACTCTAAATACATGTTTTAATGCATTTCAAACATGTATGAATGAAAAGAAACTCTTACCACACTCCTAAGATGCAGATGATGCAAATTCTTTGAATTCTAGATTTCTAAACGAATTTGCTATGCTAATTTGTTCTTCTCCTCTTTTCTTTCCCTTTCTCTCTTTTTTTCCCTCAAATATATGTCTTAAGCACCAAACAAATGAGTCCTACTTTCTTAACATCAGATTTATCATGTTTAGCTTAAGCACAAGGTTGTGACGTGCTTAGTTAGGTCAAATCAGAAACTTCCACTTTTGTTATTCCTATCTTGTCCATTTCTTAACATCTAAGGATACTTAAACTTGAAGTAAATAAATAATACTAATTTATACAATTATCTAGATGTAATTACAAAATCACCGATTTACCTCTATTTCGTAAATGTTGCACTTTTGAACCCTGGTTATCCTATTGATAAACATTTTATCACTCGTAATTTATTCTAAAAAATCATCTAACCATATGGACAATGTTTGTAACTTCATATCAATGTATATTGTATGTAATGCATGTTTATGTATATGCAATTTTGTTCATAGTCGTGACATACTATCAAGTCATACTTGATCACATAATGAAAATTAAACATTTCATAAAGGTTTTACCTTTATAAAACATATAATATTTCATAGATATGAAATGAAATGTCTCTTTATTAAATGATAAATTAAATGACAATGTATATGAATGATTGGACTAGGGCACAAGACTAACAATCTCCCACGTGTATTAGTCCCAATCAAGAACGAACCTAATACCTAAAGAACTGATGTGTCTTTCATGTTTTGGTTTTGGAAGAGCCTTTGTCAAATGATCCTCTACATTTCATTGGTGTCAACTATGCATATCCTGACATCTCTACTTTCGACTAGTTCTCTAATAAGGTGAAAATGCCTAAGTATGTGTTTGGTTCTTTGATGTGATCTAGGCTCATTGGCTAGAGCAATGGCCTAATTGTTATCACAATATAAGTCTATTGGGTTTGCGATGCTTGTGACAACATCCAAACCAGTGATAAACTTCTTGAGCTAAACAAATTCCTTTGTTGCATCTGATGCAACTATGTACTCAAACTCTATAGTAGAATCGGTCACGGTGTCATGCTTGGAGCTTATCCAACTGACATCACCTCCATTCAGACAAAACACATAACCAGATTGTGATCTTAAATCATCATGGTCAGACTAAAAACTACCATAAATGTAACCACTTAGGACTTGTTCGCCTTCTTGTCCTCTATAGATCAAGAAGACATCCTTAGTTCTTCTCCTCAAGTACTTAAGGACGTTGTTGACCGTAGTCTAGTAACTTTCACCTGGATCAGATTGAAATATACTAGTCATACTTAAAGCAAATGGGATATCAAGGCGTGTACAAAGCATGGCATACATGATTGATCCACTTGTAGAAGCATATGGAATCCTACTCATGTAATCTCTGCCTTGCCTTGTTGTAGGACATCCTGCCTTATTTAATGATTTTCCAAGAACCATGGAAATTATTCCTTTCTTCCTAAACCTTTTAAGCACTTTGTCAATGTACACACTTTGACTTAGTCCAATTAGCCTCTTAGGTCTATCTTTATAGATTTGTATCCCTAGGATACATGTGGCTTCACCTATGTCTTTCATTGCAAAACACTTTCCTAACCAAGTCTTGACACTCTACAAGGTAGAAATGTTATTCCCAATGATTAAGACATCGTCAGCATACAACACTAAGAAAACTACAGCACTCCTACTAACCTTCTTGTGTACACAATGCTTATCTTTATTCTTGATGAATCCAAACTTCTTGACAGCTTGATCAAAATAGAGATTCCAACTTCGGGACACTTGCTTCAATCAATAAAGGGATATTTGAAGCTTGCATACCTTACTAGGATTCTTAGGATTGACAAAGCACTCAGGTTGTGTCATGTACACATCCTTAAGAAGGTTTCCATTTAGGAAAACTGTTTTGACATCGATTTACCATATCTAATGGTCATAATATGCTAGCATGGCAAGAAGAATCCTAATGGATTTAAGCATGACGACTGGTGAAAAATTTTATCATAGTCAATACCATGAGTTTGTTTGGAAACTTTTGCAACAAGTCTTGCTTTGAAGATCCCATCATCTTTTAACTTGTAAATCTATTTGCAATCAATGATCTTGGCTCGATTAAGTGAATCCACCAAGTTCAAAACTTGGTTATCATACATAAATTGAACTTCTGATTTCATGGCTTCATGCCATTTTATATAATTCAGATCTACAATCACCTCTTGGTAGGTTCTTGTCATATTATGATCTGCAAGAACAATTTATTTATCGTTATTTATGAGAAATCCATATCTCATAGGCTCTTGAAAAATCCTACCAGATCTTTTTGGGCCTTGTGTTATGATTCGAACTCCAAAACATCTTGTGAGTCGTCTTGAATCTTTGTCCTGCCTTCAGCAACTATTTGTGGTTCTTTTATTTATTCTAGAAGTACTTTAGTCCCACTGATTCCTTTGAAAATAAATTTTACTTCAAAAAAGACACCGTTTTGAGCAATAAACACCTAGTTCTCAAAATGATTGTAAAAATAGTATCCTCTTGTTTCCTTCGAATACCCCACAAATATTCATTTCTCGGATTTAGGTACTAACGTTTCTGAAACTTGTCGTTTCACAAAAGCTTCTCATCCCCAAATCTTTAGAAAAGACATTATGGTTTTTTTTCCTATTCCATATCTCATATGTCTTTTTCACCAATTTATATGAAATTCAGTTAAGTATGAAAGCAACAGTTTCTAAGGCATAACCCCAAAATGATGTTGGAAGATATGTTTGACTCATCATTGATCGAACCATATCCAATAGAGCTCGATTTCTTCTTTCGGACATTCCATTAGGGCATTCCGAGAGGAGTAAGTTATGAGACAATTCCACAATCCTTAAGATGATTGTCAAAATCTTAGCTTAAATATTCTCCACCACCATCGGATCGAAGTGCTTTAATATGCTTACCAAGTTGATTTTGTACTTCACTTTTAAGTTCCTTGAAATTTTCAAAGGATTCAGATTTGTCTCATAAGATAGAAAAATCCATATCTACTGAAATCATCAGTGAAGGTGATGAAGTACGAATAACCTCCTCTAGCACTTGAACTGAAAATTTTGTACACATTAATATGTATTATGCATAATAGATCATTAGTCTTTCCACCTTTGTGTGTAAAAGGATTCTTAGTCATTTTGCCTAACAAACAAGATTCACATGTATCAAATGATTCAAAAACAAATGAGTCAATAAATCTATCCTTGTGGAGTCACTTGCATGGTCCAAACGACAATGACAAAAGTAGATTTGGTTTAAATCATTTGAATTTAACTTTTTATTAATGTTATAGATGGACATGCTTTATTCCAAGTTTAAAATACAGAGGCCAAAAGATAAAGTTACAGCACCATAAAATATGTCCCCATGATAGATGGAAAAATCTTTACTCTTAATAATAAAATGGAAACTATCATTGCCTAAGCAAGAAATAGAAACGATGTTCTTAGTCAAAGCAGGAACATAATAACAGTTCAATAACTATAAAACAAGTCCACTAGGCAAAGTTAAATAATAAGTTCTTATAGCTAATGCAACAACTCTTGCTCCATTGCCCACTTGTAGGTCTACTTCGCCTTTTACCAAAGGCCTACTATTTCTTAATCCCTACAAGTTAATGCAAATATGAGCTCCACATCCAGTATCTAATACCCATGAGGAATTAGTAGACATATGAATTTTTATAATAAAAATACCTAAAGTAGAAGTCAAATTTCCCTTATTCTTTAGCTCTTTCAAGTAGAGTTCACAATTCCTTTTCCAATGCCCATTTCCATTGCAATGAAAGCAAACTCCTTCTGTCATCTTGGTTATCTTTGGCTTAGGCTTGAAAACATTCGGTTTGGGTTTCCTTTTGTAGTTCCCCTTTTGAAACAGGAGCACATCATTTGTCTTAGGAATGCTCTTCTCGGCATTCTTGAACATACCAAGTAGCTCGATGATGACTTTATCCATGTTGTGCATATTGTAGTTCATGAAGAATTGGTCATAACTACTTGGGAGTGACCCCAATATCATATCTATGGCCAGGTCCTTCTTTAGTGGAGCACCAAGTCTTTCTACTTGGTCAGTGTGGCCTTTCATCTTGAGGACATGTGCACTCACCGAAGTGCCAGGAGCCATCTTACATACATTTAATGCCTTGGTTGTTAAGATCCTTTCTTAATGAGCTCGGTCTTGGAACACTTCCTCAAGATGCTTCATCATGTCAAATGCTTCCATAGTTTTGAATTGCTTTTGCAAATTTGTAATCATGGTAGCAAGTATAATACATGTTACATCCGTCGAGTCACTAATATGCTTATCATAAGCATCGTTTTCCACTTTAGGAGCATTAGATGCTGGTACTTGGGGAATCGTTGTATCTATGACATAACACTTCCTTTCTTGCTTAAGAACAATTCTAAAGTTTGAAGACCAATTAAGGAAGTTAGTCCCAGTCAATATCTCCTCCTAAAGGATGGATCGCAAAGTAAAGGTTGACGTGTTGTTGTTTGTTGCCATTATATCAACATATAAAATAAATAAAGATTAATAAGAGGTCTTTTGAATAATTCCACTAAAATTAACATCCCTAAAGTTAATTTTGAGTTTTAAACATAGTGGGACATGCCAATTTAAATGTGAAATGACAATTCACAATACTAAGTTTGATCTCAGAAGCCAATGTGAAGATCAACGTTAACTTAGGTTGTCTTCATTGGATCTGTGTCCTTCTTCTCTCCATTGCACCAAATTTCCTCCATCTTATTTTACATACAATGTACAAAATAAAATTTATAATAAAATAAAATAGGCACAATCACCAAAAACAATAAGCATACCGTATTTGAAATAGGCACATTCGGTCAAACCCTTACAATTAACAATAAAACCAATCACATAGGTTTAACTGGGCTATGTCATCCACCTTGCATATTGAATCATCATTCAAATCAAACATAATTAGATTATGAACACCAATAAAATCATTTAATTAATTAATTAACTATATTGATTAAACGTTAGGTGTGAAGCGGTTTTGGCAAGTCGGTTGCGAGGGAAGTTTGTAATTTGCATTGCTCATGAAACGAGTTGCTAATTTTAAACCTTAATTTGTATTAATATCACTAATACCTGAGTCTTATAATCAAACTATGATTTAGTCCATTAGTTGTAATCTCATTACAAAAACCGCATATACAAAACCTAAACGGCTTTCCAAGCGAATCTTAACATCCTATCTAAATTCACATACTATACGGCCTTTAACAAAATAAACACAGTTTTATATTTCCAAATTAAATCCTAACATGCATTATTAATTAAGTAATAATATCATAAAATATAGAACAAGGCCAAACGCAACAAACAACACAATCATATCACATACAAAAGGAATCATCTATGTTGATTATGTAAGTGTCTCTGATACCACTATTAGAATTCGTAACTAGTAATATGACATTCATAAGAACATAACATAGCATAAACAAAAATAATTTTAACCTAGAATTCCACCAATGATCCATGCACAACAACATACGCGATTAGGGTTAGGATTTTACCTTAAAACCAATGTTTTAATATATAGTCGAATGAAGTGTTGATGTAGCTTTTAGTATTCAAAACCAAATCTCCTTTTCTCACGGTGCCTTTGCACGAACTTGTCTAAAGGTATCGACAAAAACAAACTCTCTTCGATTGGTGACGTGTACTAGCGCTCAGAATCTCTATTCTAATTCTCACGAATAATTTTCTCTCTTTTGTTTGTTCCACTCATAAATTCGGCAATGCCATGAAGAAATAGCAAGATTTCATTCCTATTTATAGGTACATAGAAAAAACTAATTGGTGCACTAGGGTTGGCCAAATTCACTTCCTTGTCCCACAAGAATAAGGACTCCTAATTAGGTATGGAGTGTGCCGAATTTCCTCATAATTAGGTTTGAGTGCCGAATTTTCCTTGTCACAGAATAATAACAACTTTCATAAAATAGGAGTGTGCTGAATTTTACATGGGTTTATTAATTTTATTGGGCTTTTAATTACATGATACATTATCATTATATAAATCACTCAATTATTAATATGCATAGGCCGAAACTATGTCACATAATAATATACTCAAAACATGTGTAACATAATAATAAGTAATTTATATTAAAAGCTCATAACATTAATGAATAATATCATAAATAATATTTAAGACATGAACTATAAAACCCTAAATTATTAATGATCAATCAATTAATCATCTTAATAATTCAATTACCCTAAGAGAGAATGTTTGCAAGTCAATCGAATTCATTCTAGTATGTGACCCAATAGGCCCACTCAAAATTGGCAATGAACATTGTCCCAAAACTTGAGCCCATTGTCCATAAGTGGTATCTAGTAATACATTATGGCAACCCAAAATCAAATGGAGTTGGTGATCCGAGTTAACTTTTGGCAGTTTGATATTTAGTTCTTTTGTCTCACGATATCTAGACTAAGCATAAGGCATGGTTACATGTCAACCTTATATTGCTTAATGTGTTTCTTGACCTAAGTAGATTGATATAAAAAACGACATTGATAATCAATTTATCAATTCATTTGATTATGCATGCATTCCATCAATCCTAATCATCAAGTAGCCTATAAATATCACCCTTCGTAAGAGGAATAAATTCGTCATTCTCACTATCACTCCTCTACAAGATTCACGATATATCCAATCATAGCCTTTATTATTATCCTATTACGGATAACGTTTGACTAAGTTAAAACATGTGATTCCTCAGGCATGAGTCTACAGTGAGTTTTAGTCAGAGGACTCAAATGTCACCACTGCATGAAAGCTACTTGCACCATCAATCCATAAAGTACTTTCACAGCAGGCTAGTCCAATACATATTTCCTAGTATGTATGTATGTTCTAAGAGATATCTCATATCTATAATCAATAAAACATGATTATTTACTTAGCAACATACTAACCTTAATTTATTATCATTCCCATGATAACAATTGCTTAGGGACATTTAGACTAATATTTCTTTTACCTTAGAGTTTTACTATCACGTCAAACATGATAACATAAGGAAGAACAAATTATTCATCAACGTTTTATCTTCGTAAAATATATTATATTATTTCATAGATATCAAATAAAATGCCTATTTATTAAATAATAAATCAAATGACAATGCATATGAATGGTTGGACTAGGGCACAGAACTAACATTGGCATCCATTCTTTATCAGTCCAGAAGCATGAACATCAAATATGAAACAAGTTGGAATAATATGCCTTTCACCATGAAATACAATTTTCTACTGATTTCAAAACTCAAATACAGCTTTTTTGGTAAAGAAATTAACAATCCTATGGTGCCGAGTCAACCAATCCACACCCAGAATGACATCAAAATCAGAAAATGTCATCAATATCAGATCTGCATGTAGCCTACTATTTCAACTTGAATCAAGCAGTCTCGATACACATTATATACAATAATCATGTCCCCCAAAGGTGCAGTAACATTCAACTCAAATCCCAGAAGTTCAAGGTATTTATTAAATGAGATGCAAAACATTGTGAAATAAATGGATGTGTGGATCCATGCTATATCAACGCATATATATTTCATGATAAAGAAACAAGGAGTTTGCCTGATATGACCTTCGGCGCTACCATTGCCTCCTTTCGCGATAAGGCGAATACTCGTGTTGGAGCCTAAGATTGTGAGCCATGAGCTACTGTGCCTTAGAACCTCCTATAGGTCCAGCAGAAAAAGTCTTATTTTAGCCTCTACCCCTGCGAAATGGAACACCTGACATTCGTGATCCCTAAATGGTGGGTGTTGAATTAGCTTTGCCTATCTTTGAACGTTTGGACAATCAAGAAGGTAATGCCCTATATCTCTTCAATAGTGACATCCACCAACTTTCATGTGACACTCACCGAAGTGATGTTTTTCGTAGGTAGAACAATAAGTATTTTAATTTAAATAGGTGGGTTTTTGGCCTCAGGCTGAATAAGAGGAAGACTCGTATGATCCCCGTTCGAAACTAGAAAATCCAACACTACTATTTCCACCTCTAGATTCTTGAGATGGAGTTGGATACTCTTTAAGCTTTCCAAATTTGCCACTAGATTCCCTACACCCTATACAAACTCTTTCTTCTCATTCTCCAAATTTTTAGCCCTAATTACTATTGTTGTCAATCTAAAAAATGTCTTCAGATCACATGGAGTCAGCTTGCTACGAATATTATAAGATAACCCTTCCTCAAACTTATGAGACTTCTCTTGCTCAGTGGCAACAAAATTTGCTTCAACTCAACAAACTCCCTACATTTCTCATTTCTGTATACGGGTGTTGTGTACTTCTTATGAAATTCTCGAATAAAATCATCCCAAAGTAACATCGGTGCCTGAACCATCACACGTGCAATTTTTTTTCACTAATTATAGGCATCACCTTAGAGCAAAAACACAGCATAATCAAACTTCTCATATGGTGTACATTGCATTAGATTAAACACCCTTTCTGTACTTGCAAACCAAGCCTCTACCGTGGAAGGATTGGTGGTGTCATGGAATGGATTAACCCCAAATTTTCTCAACTTATCAAAATAGTGTTCTCTAGGAACTGGATGGGCATGCTTAACCTGGTCATTATTTTGATGCAATAAATGTGCATCTCTATCTCTATTAGCGTATGGTGCGTGAGGTGCATCGAATGTTATACATGTTTGATTGACCATTTAAGACATAATCCCATCTTATAACATGAAATCATAAAATCCTTAGCATATAACAATATTTACATTTATACAAACGAATTTATAGCAAGGCCTTCAAGATAAAACTAGGAAAAGAATTACAACTAAATGTGCATAGATAAAACAAACAAGACTCGTAAACATAAAATTTGTCATATAATAGAAGCCAAATTTGGTAAACAAAAGTGCTATGCGTGATGAGCCATGAAGATCTCATTCTTAAACCCTATATGTACGCATGATAAGGAGGGGGATAGAGAGAGAGAGTGATTGTGACATTCCAACCTCTGTTGCATCGATGTATCTACAAGCCTTGAAATCGGCTCAAAAGCTAACCTCCTAATACCTAGGAAATTTTTTAGCTCTATATGAGTCGCAACTCAATGAGGAACCCAACATATATCAAACATTGTAATAACGTACAATATATATAGTCAATCCAATAGACAACAATTAATCCATGTTCAATAAGCATTCAATGCAAGTCCGTTTAATTCGGTAATGGCCCAATATGTCAAGTATTACAATAGGTTTCCAATATAATATATCTCAAATATCTTTCTAATACCAATAGAATTGACCCATATGTCTAATCTAATAAATCAAATAAATTGATGTCCAGCCCAATATAGTTGTGTATAACACTTCGTTCCATCTACTTTCTCATATAACCAGTATACTAGAATGGACTAGAGATGTCTCATATGAGTTTTAGCTACATATAGCACAAGCCTTGATCAAATTTTCAGTGTTGAAAGATTCACAGATTATGAAGAGCAACACACTATTTCATATTTTTTAAATGTCAAAAAGGGGGAGTTTGTTGAGTCAAGGAAAAGTTGCATGAAGATCCTTTTTAGTTTTGATGTTCCAAAAATACTAAAAAGCTTCCTTTAAGCATGCAAAACTTAAATTACGCACTCAAGTGGCTTTTACGCATATAAACGATCATCAAAAAGAAAATAGAAGCTGTTGGAACAAACAAACACAAAATTTACACACATAATAGTGTTTTGTGCACGCAAATGAAGTTGACAAGACATTTCACAACGGTTACTGACTTGGAATGATTACGGAGTATCATTCAGATCATAAGTTACTCATGCAATGGGTTAATTTCGCACATAAGTCATGCTAACATATGACGATGTGATTTAAGCTACAACGGCCAGTATTATTTTGCACAACAGCTATATCAGCTTGGAAGCCTATAAATACACCTCCAACACATCATAAACCTACACCTACATACTCCTAACCCACTCACACCTATTACAAACATTCAAGAAATGTAATTCATCTTTTGTGGGTAGTCTAATTTTGTGGGTAGTCTAATATCATTCATTATTCATCTATAGTCTTTGATTCTCTTATGAGATATTGTCAGTTTTCTATTTGTATTCAAAAAAATTATACTCTTGTGACAGTTTCTTGAAATCAAGGTGATTACAAGAAGGGTTTAGCATCTTTGTACTTTAGAGAAAACAAATAGTTTAGAGAGAGTTGTCACTTAGCTAGAAAGTGATTATAGAGGTTGTTGAGTTTAGTTTTCATGATGAGGTGAACAAAATATCCATGTAAAAGGTGTAATGATGTAGACCATGTGATTTGTGGCAACAATGCACGTTTTAGATGGATCTATGCACATTGGTGTACGTAAAGCTGGACACTATAAGCATGGAGAGGCCTACTAATCAAGTAGATGTGTTTAATCAGAAGGCAAAAAGCTCTAGGATATCTCTATGGACGTTGAAGAGGTTCAATGCACAAAGATGAACTGAATTGCTTATGGGTCTGGAAGCATATTTTGTCCTATGAACACAGATAAGTCCTTTAAGCTCACAAATGGGAGTGCAATGCAAGCTGAAGAGAACTCAAAAGACAAAGCAGAGATGTGTTTTATCTATGTGGAATATGTGTAGTAGAGTAATGACATCACGTTTGAAGAAACAACTCTACGCACTTAATAGAAGACACTACGCACATAGACAAGGTACAGATGAGGAAAAAGTGAAAATGCTCCTCAGGAATTTGAATTTGAATATTCTCTAACACAGTCACATGAAGAATCATAGGGTTAATGTTGGAAAAATGTCAACATAGGTAGAACGACATTGCAAAGTTCACAAAATTAAAAAGTTACGCACACAGAAGGTAATCAATGCATGTAGTAGCCACGTGGTATCAAGTTAATTCAAGCAGTGGCTATTGGTCTCATTGCTATGAACACAAAAGGGAATACATCGTACATTCAATTCAGATGGAATCACGTATTACGCACGTAGTACTTATGGACCGCACGTAGCATGAACTGGCGTCATTTAAATTTAATTTTCTATTCTCTCATAATGGCTACTTTAAGGCTTCGAACGACTATTTTCTTAAGAATGACTATAAATAGACGCCTCATATTAAAAGAGAAATTGGGGAGACCTTTGCTAAGACTTTCTATCTATTTTCTCTCTCATTTCTACATTTCTAATCTATTTGAGCTATTTACTTGCTATTATATTTCTGGGTGGGTGGGAACTTAAATATGCTATGTCATTGGTTAATTTTGTAACAAACAATGTTGTTTGCATTGGATAGTTATTATGGATATCTTATGCGAATAAGCAACATCAAACGCAGCGGAACAACCAATAATATCACACAAGAAACATCCAGGAACATTGTATGTAATCATAATTAATTGAAGTGATCGGATATATGTACCTTAAAAATCTGTGACGAATTGCTTTTCTCCAAAAACAAGGTATTGTCGAATTGGTTTCTCCTCCTCCTTTGTTTGTTTTGAGTCAAATGCAATCGACAATAGGGATTGCCAAAAGACGACTCCCCTCTACTCTCACACACACACACACAAGATCGTTGATCAGGCTAATGTGTGCTAGCACTTCTTTTAGAATCTCTATTCTAAAACTCACAAAATAATTTTCTCTCTTTCAAAGTGGCACTCACTAATTCAGCTTTGCCTTTGAATGAATTGAATGGCAAGGTGTGTATCCTATTTATAGGCATATGAGAAGACCTAAATACATAGCACTGAGGAGTCGAAATTGCTCTTCCTTGTCCTTCAAGAATTCAGCCTCTTCCTATTTTATAAGATATGTTTTGAATTCTTATCCTAGTCACACTAGGATTTGCTTTCCTTGTCCTATAAGAATAAACACTTCCTAATTAATTTTGTCATATACAAATTAGGGGTTTTATTTTCCTTTTCAAACAAGAATAAAACTCCTAATTAGTCATAGAATCCTAATTAGTAATTTTTTGTGCCGAATTCATCCTTGTCACACAAGGAAAATGATTCCTAAAAAATAAGAAAGAGGAGTCGAATTTCTCCCTCCCTTTTTAGGTTTGTATGCCAAATTTTCTCCCTCCAATTTAGGTTAGGAAAGGCTGAAAATCACATGGGTTTTATTAATATTATTGGGCTTTTAATTAAATGATACATTATCATAAAGTAAATCACTCACATGGGCCAAATTATGTCACACATAATTAAATAATTATAACCATGATAATTGGTGATTCATATTAAAAGTCCATTAGATTAATGGACTATGTGTTAAATGTTATTTAACACATAAATTATAAAAACCTGAATCATTATTGATTAATTAAATTAATCATCTTAATAATTCAATTACTACAAAGAGAGAACCTTTGTAACCAATCTAGATGTGTGTGTGATCCTGTAGGTTCATTCAATGTTGGCAATGAGCCTAAAATTGATTTAAAACCCATAAATCATAATTGGTCTCTAGCAA
This sequence comes from Flueggea neowawraea, assembly GCA_948243855.1. NCBI lineage: Eukaryota > Viridiplantae > Streptophyta > Magnoliopsida > Malpighiales > Phyllanthaceae > Flueggea > Flueggea neowawraea. The sequence continues at coordinate 15,947 of CAODLS010606903.1, forward strand.
GACATTATGATTACCCGAATTGAAATGAATGTCAATTACGAATCAACATAACCTAATTACAACCTTATACAACCCTTTGCCTCTCAATATCATAATTAACATAAGGCATGGAATGAGTCACCCTTATTTATGCTAAAACATTTTCTTGATCTATAAGTGATCCTGACTAAGTCAAACAAATGATAACACTTATCCCTTTGTTTGGGTGTGGCCACACACTACTCAGTTTCACTAATCAAGTGGC
>CAODLS010606916.1:0-11967 GCA_948243855.1 Flueggea neowawraea
TAAAGAAGAATAACTATTCATGGATGATTTATTGTCATAAACAATATAATATTTCATAGATATGAAATAAAATGTCTCTTTATTAAATAATAAATGTAATGACAATGTGTATCAATGATTGGACTAGGGCACAAAACTAACAAAATTGGCATCTGAGCACACAAACATATTAAGCCAAGAAGTAGAAGTGCTAGAAATTGATCAAAGCACGTAGATGATTCATCAAGGTAAGTAGATGAGGACGAACGCACACAAATGGGGTATAACACACATTGTCAAATGATCTAACCATTATTGCGTAGATGGATTGAAGATGCAAACTTTAGTGAGAATATCAACATATGTAGATGAGTAGCAATGCACGTTGATGAGCTTTAGATGATGACAAAGTTGAAACGCTCCTTAGGATTTCAAATTTGAGTATTCCTCGTACAAAATGATGTCAAAATTAAAGGAGTGAACTTTGAGAATGACAACGCACCTTATTGATTCATTAAGGCACTTTAATCGAAGTTTGGGCAATGACAAAGTACCTTATTGATCAAAAAAGTAAGTTAATGAAATCTGGGCAAAATGACAAAGCACCTTATTGATGAACAAAGTGAGTTAATGAAAGTTTGGGTGAAATTGGATATTCTAGAAAGAAGAACAACATACACAGATCAGTCTATAAAGCACATAGATGACTATCAACACGCATAGCAAGGATAATAATGCATGTAAAAGGTTGTGACGTCATTTAAATTAGAATTTTCTACTCTCTCATAATGGCTACTTTGAGGTTTCCAATGGCTACATTCTTACAAGTGGTTATAAATAGACGTCTCCAACATTAGAAGAGGAGAGAGAAACCTTGGCTACACTCTGCTATCTTTGTTTCTCATTTGTTCTCTTACTCTTTAGTTTGTACCCATTTGAGCTATCTACTTGCTATCACATTTTTGGGTTGGTGTGAACCAAAATCTGTTATACTCTTCGGTTAAATTTGTAATAAGCAAAGTAATTTGCTTGGGGCAGATAGATTTTCTTGTTGAGCCTTTGAAAAACAAGAGTAGTTGCTAGTGATTACATCTATTGGAACCGAGTCTTTACAATTGGTATTAGAGTTTGTGCTCTTGATATTTCTTTTGGCCTAACATCCAAAGAGTCAAAGATTCCAAAAATGGCATTTTTAGATAGCATTCATAGATATGAAGGTTTGGTTATTAATCGTGCTCTTTTTTATGGTAATGATTACATCTATTGGAAAACAAGGATGGGGGTATTCATACAATCAAAAAATGTGGATATATGGGATGTTATTGAGAAAAGTCCATTTGTGCCAATAAAGCTTGTGGATGGACGAATAGTGAAGAAGCCTAAGGATGAATGGAATGACAATGACAATGACAAAAAGCTCATTTCTTACAATAAAAAAGCTATGCATATTTTCTACTATTCTTTGGGCAATCTCAGTTCAACAAAGTTTAACAATGTGCAAATCCTCAAGAAATTTGGAAAGAATTAGAGGTTGCTTATGGAGGAACAAACCAAGTTAAAGAAAACAAAGTTTCTCTTCATGTCCATAAATATGAGCTATTTAACATGAATGAGGCCAAATCTATTCAAGAGATGTTTGATCGCTTCAATGACGTTATCTTCATTATTCAATTCCTCAAATAAATCATGCAATTCATCAAGAGTATTGTTTTCAATTACCTCATTATCACTAGCTTCTTCATCCTGAAGTTCCATGAGACAAAGATTTGCTATTTGTTTTACCTATTCATCTTAATCTGAGCTAGAATCATTATCACTCTAAGTAGCTTTCATTGTCTTGCCATTCTTCTTGAAGTATTTTGGAGCTTTCTTTAGAAGTGGACATTCTTGATTAATGTGTCCCATCTTGTTGCACTTGTAGCAAATAATGTAAGAGTTTTTCTTGAACTCTTTCTTACCATCCTCTTTTCTTGATTGTTCCTTGTTCCTTTTTATAAATTTCTTTTTCCTTAGGAACCTTTTGAATCTTCTTGCATACATTATAATTTCCTCGTCATCACTCTCTTCTTCCTCTTCTTCAAATTTCTCAACCACTCTTAACTTAAGAGCAAATCCTTTTCTTTTGTCATGCTTAGCTCCATCCTCCTCTTCTTCTTTCATACTCATTTTCATGAGCAAGAACAGATCCAAGCAACTCCTCCAAGGGTAAGGTTGAGAGATTTTTGGCTTTTAGGATGGCATTCTTGATAGGAGACCAAGACTTTGGCAAAAACCTTAAATTTCCCTCACAAGTTCTGATTTTGTATAGGTTTTTCCAATGGCCTTCAATCCATTAAAAGTATGATTATATCGATAGAACATTTCTTGTATAGCCTCTCCTTCCTTCATTTTAGAAAGCTCATACTAATGCACTAAAAGAGACACCTTATTCTCTTTAACTTGTAAAGTTCCTTCCTCTGTAATCTCCAAAGTCCTCCATATGTGATGAGCGGTTTGACATTGCTGAACTTTGTTGAATTGAGTTTTGCTTAGTGCACAAAAGAGAATGTGCATTACCTTGTTGTTGTAAGACTCCATCCTTTTGTCATTTTCAATCCATTCCTCTTTAGGCTTAGGAACTTAAGCTCCATCTACTGCCTTCTTTGGAATAAATGATCCATCCTTTACCACTTGCCAAATATCTATACTTTCAGATTTGAGGAAAACCATCATCCTTATCTTCTAATAAACATAATCGCTGCCATTAAAAAAAGGTGCACGGTTAATTGATAAACCTTCTATTGGCCCAAATAGCAAACAGAGAGAGAGAGAGAGGATTGGGGAGGGGGAATTAGTTTTTAAAAATAAAAATCAGATTAGTGCACAATTAATAAAATCAAAATTTATTAAGCAAGGGAACAATGTAAGCACATATAATATAGTGTAAAGAGCTTAAGAAATAAGGCCGAGATTTATAGTGGGTTGACTTAACCAAGCCTACATCCACTCCCCAAGTATCTACTTGAGAGTTTGCTTCAATATCTTCCTCTTGGGAAATGTTACAACAACTTGCTTCATGGGGGCAAGCTCCCTTACAAACTTCAAGCTTCACGTGTGCCTGAAAACCTTTACACCAATACAAATTCCTAACTTCAAGGGTGTTAGAAGACCCTATAAACTCTCAAAAAGTTACAAAAATGTGTATTCAAACACTCTCTCAAAGGAATTTGCAAATCTAAGCTTAATGAGAGAAGTAGCTCAACAAAAGTAAATATGCAAGAATTTGCTCTATAAAAGAAATGATCATAAAATGCTCAATACTTGTGATTTTCTAGTGTTTCTTGAGTTATATTTGTAGTCAAAGATGTCTTGGTGACCATTGTATAATGTTTGGATCTGTTGTACAAGGTGTCACGTTTCCCAAAGCTGTTGATCTTAACTATTCTTCCTGTATAAGTTTTGCTAGAACTTGTACTCCAAGCATACTTAACTTGCAAAAGTCAAATTGTGCATACATGGGCTTTTGGACCTATTTTCAGTGGACTGCACTTATATTTGGTCCATTTTGGTCATCTAGGCCCGAGTTACAATAACTATGCTTGAGATATAAATTTCACCAGAACTTCTACTCCAAGAGTACTTAAGCACTGGAAGTATTTCATTTAACTATTTTTGGACCTCAAATATTTTAGCCAACTTTCACTTATTGGAATCTTTTGAGTCTTCAACTTATGGCTGAACTCTCTTTAAGACATACTATGAGCTCGTCATAAGATAACAACTCAATTTTACTAGTTAAGTCCAAATTCATTCTTCCTTAATATCTCCATATTTTCCAATTTATCTCCTCTTGTAAGCATCCAAAAATCCATATTTAAAAGCTCAATGCCTCAAATATAAATGAAGACAATGATAAACATGAAGTGAAGTATATCAAGCTCATAAATTATACAATTTCACTTAATAATTAAGTATCATTATTTGTCATCATCAAAACATATTAAGTAAATATAAGAGGTCAAAAATCTCCCCTTTTTTGATGATGACAAATCCTATAGAAAAATATGATTAAAAATACCAACTTTAATTCACTTAGGCTCATTATAAACTAAAGTTCATGTAGGCACGTATTTTTCAATCACAGATTCCCGCCTATTTTTCATCAACAAAAAGTATTAAGAGTATATGATTTTTATCCCCTATTGAAAAATAAACATGCATATGACATCAAAGGATCATCAAAACATAAAGCATCAATATTAAGGAGTAGCCAAGGTTATAGAACATACCATTTCTCCCTTATTTTGATATAAATGGTCATCCAATATTTTTGCAAGTAATTATCACATTAATAATAGCTTCCTCTCAATTAAATGTCTAAGTCATTTTAATTTTTCAAGAAACAAATGTATGATGATTTTAGAAGAATGCAGAATGCTTATTTATTAAACTTCTTGAACCTAAATTGTCATCAAGTTCAATATTATCCCATATTTCTTTTGAAAATAAATGTAAATAAGAATATGCCATGTGAAAAAAATCATTGCAAAACATGGCATATTCTTTGGTTCTTACTAAACCAAGGCATAATGACGAGTGGATAAGGCTATACAACTTTGGTTCTTACTAAACCAAGACACTAGTGATTGACCAAGCAATTGACAAGTACCCAAAGTAATTTTTCTATCTATTTTATTTCCTCCATAGTTGGCATTATTACTATATCCTATTAACTCAAAATTATTTTCTTTTTGATACCATAAGCCCAAATTTTGAGTTCCAACAAGATATCTAAAAATTCTTTTTTACAGCAACTAAGTGTGATTCTTTAGGAGAAGATTGAAATGTAGCGCACACACGCACTAAACATAATATCGGGTCTACTTGTCAGTAAATATAAAAGTGGACTGACCATACCTCGATATAATATGGGATCAATTGGCTTGCCTTCTTCATGCTTGCTCAATTTTGTTGAAGTAGCCATTGGTGTATCATAAGGTTTAGAATTTTCCATGCCAAATTTCTTTAATAAATCGCAAATATATTTTGATTGGTTTATAAAAATACCATCCTTTGTTTGCTTAATTTGTAAACAAAGAAAGAAATTAAGCTCACCATTCATACTAATTTAAAATTCATTTTGCATTTCCTTAGCAAAATCATGACACATTTCTTCTTTAGTGGCACCAAAAATTATGCCATCCACATATATTTGAAAAATTAAAAAATTATGATCATTGGTTTGATAAAACGAGTATAATCTAGTTGTCATCTAATGAAACCGTTTTCAAAGAGAAATTTGCTAAATCTTTTATACCAAGCCCTAGGAGCTTGTTTTAAACTATATAAAGCCTTATTTAATTTCAAAACATGATCACAAAATTTTGGATCAACAAAATTGGGAGGTTGTTCAATATAAACTTCCTCTTTTATAAAACCATTTGAAAAAAAGTACTCTTCACATTCATTTAAAATAACTTGAAATTCTTGAAATAAGCAAATGCACATAAAATTCTAAGTGATAATTACATCATACACTACAAAAACTTTATAAAATTTGCTTCATATGGACTGGTATATTTATTACAGATACACTTTGTAATATTCCACCCATTTTCGTTTGGAATACTGTAGCTTTCTAACCAAGTCGGATTTGAGCTTGGGGATAATCGGACTTGTTTTCGAGGATTAGGTGTTATCGAATCTCGAGGGAGGTCCGATTCATGTTGGGAAGTGTGAAATGTCAAGTATGTGATTGGAGAGCGAACAACGTGCATTGACTTAAGTACAACATACGTTGTCGAGTGAGTAAGACGTACTTTATCCGAAAAGGAAGCCTAACGTACATTGTATAAGTACAATGTACATGATCTGGGATACGAGGATGATCGAAGTACGTTGCCATGATTTGACGTATGTTGAGTTGTGTTTCTTCGATTCTGTGGCTACTGGACACTTCACAATGTGCGTTGTGAGGTACAACGTACATTGTGCACAACCTCAATGTACATTGTCATTGTGTATAACGTACGTTGCCTTTGTAATTGTCGAAACGGTGCGTTTTGATCAGCTGCTCTTAAAATGGTCGAACTCGACTTTCACCGTCATTTTCTCACTCAAATCACTCCCAATCGGTCTGAAACTCTCTCAAATTGCTCCCCCAACATTCCTAATCCATTTATAAGGTAAGATAAACATCTTTTCTTCTTTTCTAAATCATTTTCATGCATTGATTCATGACATGTGTTTTTGGCCGAATTTAAAATTGGTTTCAATTTTCGGTTGATTCTTGATGAATGGATGTTAGAAGATTCTAGATCATCTTAGTCAGGACTTAGATGAATACTATTCAGGCTTTGAATCGATTGATTTGGTGACCACTTGAATGAACTATGGTTTAGTTCAGGTTTTGATGATTTGAGCATGATTGAGAGTTTATTTGTGGAATCCGAGGTTGGATTCGTGTTCAGGGAATTGATTAGAGTCAGGATATATGATTGATTTTGATATTGGCCGGTCAAATCAAAATTTTATTAGTTTTGAGAATAAACTTTTAGATTTATTTAGTTTTGTAAATTTCTGGAAAGTTAACTCGAGATTTGTAATTTCTAAAAACTGGGAGTACAGATTTGTAATTTTGAAAAGTTAAGTTCCAGATTTGTAATTTTGGAGAACTTGAAGATATATTTGTAATTTTAAGGAATTAGGATAAATTTGCGAATTCTGAAAGTTTGGGATAAAATTTGGGGATTCTGACTTATGGATGTGCAGTCGGTGATCCCAACAGTCTTTAAGGACTGTTTTGTAATTTTTCAAGTCTCAGGGACTAAAATATAATTTTACACTAGTCAGGGACCAAACTATAATTTTATGTAGACTGTATATTTTGGGCCGAGGGTGATGGATTCACTCATGATATAGATTTTCAGTCACTCCAAGGGTAAACATCTGCATTTGCATACCATGCATTAGTACCACCATAGTACCACATTCTGATATCTTCTCTGTCTATATTGTTACAGCTTCGTGTGTCTGCCCTCACGAGTAGCTACCTGCTAGTGGTGCTTGACTGGATCCGTAGCTTTGGATACTAGGTGAGTGAAATGGCAGCTTCAGACCATAGGATGTGCCTTCAAAAATTGAGTATATTATTTTTGATATGTCTTGATAGAATATGAAATTAGACTAATAATTATTGGGTTAATTAATAATCTGAATTATGTGATTATTAATAACCAATGTTTTGCTATGGAAAATATAATGTATTGATATATATATACAAGAGAATTTTTCATAAGATGGAATAAAGGAAAATACGATGCATGAATTGCTATGAAATACTATGTATATAACACTTTGAGATGGGGACACCTAGCTACGGGGTACGTAGCCTTTGGTATACCAATGCTCTGTTAAGACCCTAGTTATCGGGATAATGAGATGACCGTGTATTTGGCCAGATACACGCTTTTATTGAGCAGTCAGGTGGCGGAGTCCACACTGCTACATGGAAATATTTCATGGTCCCGTATTATGAATTCACAAGTATATATATATATACATTCACAAGTATTATTGTCCGAATTCATGTTATATGATATGATGCGAACGTTTTGGTAAAACGAATTTTAGAAAATGTACTATGTATATAGTGTGTATACTATATGGTATCTATGTATGTGTGTAGTATTTTGAGAAAGGGTTTCAAACCAGTCTTGTGGGGCACGTTTGAGGCGATCTAGAGTGTTGTTTCCTCACTAGCGATTCTTACCCCTTTTTCTTCTGTTGTCTATTGTTAACCTCTTTTACAGGTGACATTTTGGACGTTCAACATTAGATATGTACCTCGATCCTAGTGATGCACTTTTCCATTATAACGAGTGCCCCTCGTTCGGACTCTACTTTGTTCTGTTATAAAGCTCCACATCGAGCTACTGTTGGGATATTGGGCTACACTTTTGTATTTTGGGATTAACTTTGATGATTTTATTTTTTTATTAATATTTTTTCTATATTGTATATATATATATATATGGTTTTCTTTCATTTATAAACATTTTTATAAATGTTTTAAATAAATATTTGGCTAAGCCAGGTAGAATGATTGTACATAGAGGGTTGTGCGGGATGGATCGGGCTTTCACAAACGGTCTGCTTCGTACGCCGGTCACGGGCTTGACTATGGGTTGTGACAAAGGTGGTATTGAAGCGACTAGGTTCGTATACTTGGTATAGTGGGGTCGGTGTGGGCATAGGTATCTTTGATCGAGTCAGTCCAATTGCTTCTATATACCCTTCTGATATCTATCTCAGTACTGTGGCAATCATGTAGCATTCTGACATTTGCATACATATTTTGTTTGCTTCTGTATATATGGCTCATGATCGAGATAGAGGTCGAGGTAGACCTAGGCGAGAGCCTCTCGAGCTTGCTGCTCAGTCGGCTATGGATCCGCACGATTCAAATATGTGCTAGAGGCCGTAGCACGAGTACCTCAGCAGCAGCTTCAGCTCTAGTAGCTTCTTACCGCTCATACGGAGATGTTTGAGCATATGACACAAGTTCTTGAGCATTTAGAGAGAGCTCAGCTTGGTCAGCCAGCAGTTGCTCAGCAACCTCTGCCAGTAGAGGCAGCTTTAGTTCGCCAGTAGTGCCACCAGATCAGCCACCTCAGCCAGAGAAGGCCACAGTTGTTGCTCCAGTGGTTGTACCATGGGCTAAGGAGGAAGATATCTTGGATAGGTTCATGAAGCTTCAGCCTCCTAGATCTTTCAGTGTGATGGAGGAGTATCATTATGATTTTTTCCTTGAGGTAAAGCATCATTTTGAGGCTTGGGGCATTACTGATGATGCCAGCAAGGTTAGACTTGGTGCATTTCTCCTGAGTGGCTGAGCAGCTAGGTGGTGGATGAGTCTTGAGACTCAGGGAGGTTTTAGTTAGGACAGATTCAAGGAGGAGCTCATTGCGTCTATCTTTCTTCGGAGTATTCGGGATAAGAAGGTGAATGAGTTCAGTGACTTCTGTCAGTGGTCGAGCATGTCAGTGATAGAATACGAGAAGAAGTTTAAGGATTTCAGTTGGTATGCACCTCCTCAGAGTTAGTAGGAGGAGCATTGGCAAGGAAATTTTTGGATGGGTTACCCACGATTAGCAGGGTGGTAGAGACGTTGGAGTTGTCCACTGTAAGGCAGATAGCAGAGGCTGTCAGGGGGTTGTCATATGTATGAGAGGCATCCTAGAGAGCCCAAGAGGCCTAAGACAGAGGGTGCATTGGGAGGCCAGTAGCGTCGAGACCAGGGAGTTCAGTCGGAGCAGGGACGCTGACATTTATCTAGAGGGCAGAGTTTTAACTAAAGCACTTAGAGTCATAGCTTGGTACAACCGGTAGGGCAGAGTGGAAGATATGACTTAAGGAGTTCGATTTTGCCCTGTGTAATCTGTAAGAAGAGGCATCTGGGAGTATATCAAAGAGTGATCGGTAACTATTTCTATTATAAACAGTTGGGTCATAAGGCGATAGAGTGTGCTGTGAAGTGTGGTATTAAGGTTAGGGAAGGATAGTCTATTGTAGAAGGCTCAGGTACAGTGAGTACCAGTGCAGGTAGGGGAGCTGGCAGAGATTCTGGGAGCCACAATCAGGGTGTCTAGGGCAGTGACAGAGGCCAGGCAGCGTAGAATAGTGCTATAGGAGGGCAAGCTCGGGTATATCATCTCACTCGTCCGGAGGCTCAGACCTCTAATGCATCGGTTACTGGTACGCTTTTTGTATCTGATATTCTTGCATATGTCTTATTTGATAATGGAGTATCACATTCATTCATCACCCCATCTTTTGTTGAGTGTTCTAGGTTATTATTGCATCAGTTGGATAGGCTATTAGAGGTTTTATCACCTCTGGGCAGTAAGATGTTAACTAAATCTGGGGTGCACGGTTGTGCGGTCGCCATATATAGGCATGAGTTGAAGGTCGATCTTATTTTGCTAGACGTGGGAGAGTGTGATGTTATCCTAGCCATGGATTGGCTTTCTAATTGACATGCGACTTTGGATTGCTTTGCCAAAAAGTATGTTTTCGACCACCTGGTCGGACCGAGTTCTGTTACCAAGGTGAGTGAGATAGTGTGGTGCGGGGATACGTGTCAGTGGTCAGAGCAGAAAAGATGATTCGCGAGGATGTGAGACGTATCTAGCTTTTGTTTTTACTGAATCTGAAGGATCAGAGTTGAGGGTTGGAGACGTTCCTGTGGTACGAGATTTTCTTGATGTATTCCCGGAGGAGTTACTAGAACTTTCACCTGATCGGGAGATTGAGTTTGCTATAGAGGTACAACCTAGTACCGATCCGATGTCGATTTCACCGTATCGGATAGCACCAGCCGAGTTGAAAGAGTTAGAGACTTAGTTGATGGATTTGTTATATAAGGGATTTGCTCGATTGAGCGTTTCTCATTGGGGCACTCCGGTGCTATTTGTTAAGAAGAATGATAGGAGCCTTCGTATGTGCATCGATTACCGACAGTTGAACAAGGTAACGGTGAAGAACCGATATCCACTTTCAAGGATAAATGATATGTTCGACCAGTTGTAGGGTATGTAGTGGTTTTCCAAGATCGACTTGAGGTCGGGATATCATCAATTGAGGATTAGAGGTGAGGAAATTCCTAAGACAACATTCTAAACTAGATATGGTCACTACGAATTCTTGGTGATGTCGTTTGGGTTGACCAATGCACCAATGGCATTTATGGATTTGATGAACAGAGTGTTCAGACCGTATTTGGATCGGTTCGTGATTGTCTTCATCAATGACATTCCGATAAACTCGAGGAGTAAGGAGGAGCATGAGGACCACTTGAGGTTAGTCTTGCAAACTTTGAGAGAGCATCAGTTGTATGCTAAATTCTCGAAGTGCAATTTTTGACTCGAACAAGTGGCATTCTTGGGACATGTAGTGTCGAGAGACGACATTATGGTCGATCCTAAGAAAGTGGAGGCAGTACTCCATTGGGAGAGACCTAAAACCGCTACGAAGATTCAGAATTTCCTTGGTTTGGTAGGGTATTATAGGAGGTTTATCCAAGATTTCTCAAGGATTGTAGCTCCTATGACACGGTTGACCCAAAAGGGAGCTAAATTTGTACGGTTTGATAGGTGTGAGGATGGGTTACAAAAATTGAGGAAGTGTTTGACGAGTGCGCTAGTGTTGGTGTTACCGTCGGGTTTGGGAGGTTTTGCGATGTATTGCGATGCATCGAGAGTTGGCCTAGGTTGTGTGTTGATGCAACATGGTAAATTAATCACCTATGCATCGAGACAACTTAAGAGGCATCAACATAATTACCTTATCCATGACTTGGAGTTAGCGGCAGTAGTGTTCGCACTAAAGATTTGGAGGCATTACCTGTATGGAGAGACTTTTGAGATCTTCAAGGATCATAAGAGTCTGAAGTACATTTTTTGGCAGCGAGGCCTGAATATGAGATAGAGACATTGGCTAGAGTTGCTAAAGGATTATCACTGCACCATATCATATCATCTTGGCAAGGCTAACATCGTGGCTGACGCGCTGAGTAGAAAGACAATAGGTAGCTTAGCTCATATCTTTGTGGAGAGACGTCCGACAGTGTCAGAATGGCAGCGTCTGATGGAATATGGAGTTGAGTTACAGTTCGATGATTCAGGGGTCTTGTTTGGCCACATTGAGGGGATGCCTATTTTGTTAGATCGGATCTGAGAGGCTCAGAAGGAAGATTTCGAGATGCAATGTTTGATCAATAAAGTTAGGTCATCTGGTGTACCATGGTTCAGTGTGGATGACTCAAGAGTCCTTTGGTTTGGGCTGAGACTGTGCGTACCATCTTCTGATGGGTTGCGCGAGGATCATAACTCCACATATTTTGTCCACCCAGGGTACGTTAAGATGTATCGAGATCTTTGAGAGTCCTTTTTGTGGCCAGGGATGAAGAAATACATCAGTGAGTTTGTTAGCCGATGCTTGACGTGGCAG
>CAODLS010607020.1:0-16779 GCA_948243855.1 Flueggea neowawraea
CAGTAACCATATTTTTCTGCTGTAGAGTGTTCAGTCCACCAAAACTCAGGTGACCATAATGGAAATGCCATAGCCATCCCATATCTTTCACACTGGCTGAGAGGCACGAAACACTGGTATTATGAAGCTGCAACGGGAACATACGATTTGCAGTCATGTTAACTTGAGCAATCAAGCCTAGCTTTGTGTCTTCAATTCGACATACTCCATTTTAATGGAAATCTCGTACCCCTTCTCTTGAAACTGACCCACACTAAGCAAATTGGACTTTAAATCTGGAACAAAGAGTATATTAGAGATAGCGTGGGTGGAGTTGTCTTTGGTCTAGAGAGTGATCATCCCTTTTCCCATAACAGATACAGTTGATTTGTCACCAAACTTGACAGTGTTGCGGAATGTTTCATCTAGTTCAGAAAATGCCTTCTTATCTCTACACATGTGATTGTTGTAGCCAGTATCTAAATACCATATGTTTTGTCGAGTGTCTTCATTTGCATAACACACCATCAAAAGCGATACTTCTTCTTCTTTTTCTGCAAAATTAGTTACTTCCCCATTTTGCTTGATAGGGTCCATACCTATGGCAGCGGTAGCACTCAACGTTTGATTTGTCTGTTGACTTTGGCCTTTGAGTTGTTGAGTGATGACCTCCCCGTCCTCTTCCTCTTCCTTGAGATTGATTTTCTTGATGGTGATGGTGTTTTTGGCTGCCACGATCACAGCTTCCTCTACCTTTACCTCTGCTTAGGCCTCTTCCTCGACCTCCTTTCATTGTCGAAAGATTTTCTGTCGAAGCCTTCAAAGCTTGCTCCTCTTTTTCCTGCTGGATAATTTCCTGCTCATGTACCAACAAAGAGCTTTGGAACTCATCAATGGAGAGTGCATGAATATCATTTGATTATTCTATAGAGCATACATCAAAATTGAATTTTTGTGTCATCGATCGAAGAATCTTCTCTACAACGGTGATGTCTTCCATTTGCTCTCCATGGATCCTCATTTTGTTCGCTATTGCCATAGTTCTTAAAAAAAATCTATTATTGATTCTCCAGACTTCATACGCAAAGTCTCAAATTCAGTTCAAAGTCCTCGAAGCTGCACCATTTTGGCCTTCACATTCCCTTGATACTTCTTCTTTATGGAGTCTCAAATCTGTTTGGAGGTATCTTTGCAAAGAATATTCTCCAAAATTGAACGATCAATTGCTTAGAAGAGGTAGTTCTTGGCCTTAAGATCTATCACCTTCAAAGCTTCCAATTCCAATTTATGTGTTTCCGTGGCTCTTGTTGTTGGCTCTGCTACTCCAGATTCAACAACATGCCAATACTCCTTGGACCTCAAGAAGTTCTCCACGAGCATGCTCCAATGATCATAATGATCGCCAAAGCGTGGAATTACTGGTTGCACAAAACTTTCTGAGGAAACCATTGATCTCTCACTGGCTGCTGCTCTGTTATATCTCTTATAAATCAGATACCACTGTTACTGTGGAATGCAAAGAGAAATGAAGGCAAGGAAGAGTTATTGTATTACCTCTGACACACAATTCCAACAAACAGAAGGTGCTCTAATTATAGAGCTTACAGTAACAGAGATGAACTAAAAACTAAGGACCATTCCTAATAAAGTGCCATGTAACAATCCACTAGTAGCACTTAACGGAGATTTCTATGGACTAGATAGAACAAAAACAAACTGAGTCCTCTACCAAATAGACTCCTAAAAATATGGATAAAACAAATTCTGCAATTATACTAACATCTTCTACATTTATAATTGCAAAAATATTTTGAATGTTGGATCATTTCATATATCGGTAGATGGTTTCAAAACCACGTCCAGAAATGAAGAGGAGAAGAGAATTTGTTAAGAGAGGGAATATTTTGTTTATTGATTTAAAGATGATCCTCTGCCACTATCTATGGAAATACTACTAATTTGTTTCTTAATGAGAAAAAATTACTTAAAATAATCTAAAATTTGAACCTTTTAGGTATAATAATCCGTTCTTTAAATTGTATCATAGATGACTCTGAATTTGTAATCTTGTATAAAAAATATCATTCTGTTAATCATCCGTTAAATATACCATTAAGTATTGATGTGATAATATCTCATCATCAAATAAATGATGTGGAAAATGAGACGTTAATGACGTGGCAAAGTCTTTTTTAGACACTCAAAAACATTAAAACGTCGATGTCCTACATATGAAACACGTTTACAAGAATGGATAAAAAGGGCTGAAAATTGGTTTTAAAAAAAAGGCCGAAAATGGGAAAATAACATACGTTTTCCGCATCTTCGAACCCAAGAAGAGAATTAAAAAAATTCAACCGAAACTAATGTTCACAAATCACAACTATTAGGGGTTAATTTTATTCATGGTGATTATAAATTTGTGTTTGTTGCAGTATGATCACTTAATTCACTTTTATTTCAAAAAAGTTATCGAATATTAATTGTCATTCTTAAATTGTCACTTTAACTGGTTTTTATAAATCGCATGTCATGTTACTGAGAAATACCACGTGGATGCTGATGTAGATATTGAACAAGACCCAAACCGAAATATTTACCCAAACCGAAACTCGATGGGACCCTGGTCGGGTTAACCCTGAAGCATGGTCAAACAAACCAGAACCCATCCCCTTCCATTCTTCTCCAACAACCCATCATCACCAACACCATCTTCGCTGCTCTCTCGCTCTCTCTATTTTTACATTGCGTCACCAACCAGAGGAGAGATGACTAGACTCAAGCTCTAGATCTCGCCACCAGTTGTTGACCCAATCTCTCTCGCTTACTCCAGCTTCGTTGTCGGTCTTGCTCCTCTCTCTCGGTCTCCACCATTGCCGTCGACTCCACCACTGTCGAGATCTCTCTGTCATCTCTCTATCGTTAACTTCACCTTTGTCGTCGGTCTTGCTCCCTCTCTCTCGGTCTTCACCATCGCTATCGACTCCACCACTGTCGAGATCTCTCTGTCAAAGCAATTAAACACGTTGAATTTACGAATATGTTTTTTTATTATTTAATCTTGTTATTTGTTAGTCAATATATTACAAACAAATGCTATCTATATAGCTATTTGTTTGCCTGATGAAGTATGCTGGTTCAAGAAGTGAAATCAAGTGCTGTTGCATTAGATAAATTGGTTTGAACTTGCAAACATGAAATCAGTCCCATTATTGTGAGCAGAACTGGTGGATCAGAGAATAATAGCAGAGAACAATTCGATCTACAGTTTTTGTTTCTTGGTTTCATCTAAAGTTTTTTGTTGTCAACCCATTTTTTTGCCATTAACAACATTCTCTCCTCTCCTTGCTCTTCTTCTCCATTTTCTACCTCACAAACCCATAAACTATTTAAAGTTTATATGAGTTTAAGGGCCTGTTAATGAGACTTTTAGGGGCTGCACAAAAGGAGAGGACAGGAGGAGAGATTTTTTTTAATTTTCGGTTTGGGTTGCGTGGTTGGTCAGGTTTTGGGTCGAGTCGGTTATCAGGTTAGTTTTTTTGGTCGGTTTTTGGTATGGTTTCTGGTTCAATATCCACGTGGCATGCCTAGACATCAATCCAGATAGGCGATTTGTAAAATCTGACTAAAGTGACTGTCTGAGAACGAAAATCAACGTTCGATGACATTTTTAAAACAAAAATGAGTTAAGTAACCATGCCGCAACAAACACAAATTCATAGTGACCGTGAATAAAATTAACTCCAACTATGAAAGAAAAAAAAAATTCTAAGTAGGTCGATCCAAACCATACCAAACTGATTTGGTCGGTTAGCTAACTAGTTCTTAAAACAAATCGAAGGAAGGAAAAACCTTCGTGCCGACTGAATCGAACTACCCAATAACTATATGGTTTAATTGTTTCAAATAGTTTAATAGTCCACTTCGGCTTTGAATTGGGGACAGAATCTATAAAAGAAAAACTGAGACGACCAATTTGGAGAACGAGAAGTCGGCATGAAAAGTTTTCCGGAAGAACGCTTGTAGCAGCATAAGAATCCCAAACAAGAAATGTCGGGTCAACAGCTACCGGACGAGCTCTGGACACTGATTCTCAACCTTGGAATCCGAAACTCTGATTTTACTTACAAAGATCTTTGCTGCATCTCAATCACCTGCAGACGCCTCCACCGGTTGTCCTGTGAAGACTCACTCTGGTCCCCCCTTCTCTCCTCCGATTTTCCCCCGCCTCCGCAAAACCCTTCCACGTCATCATCATTATCACCACCCGCCAAGTCCACTTATAGACTCCGGTAACCGCTTCAATTCTCTCCAAGTTAATTTAAAATATTTCCTTTCTGGTAGTTGATGGTTAAATTTGTTGCTAATTGAGATATTTCTTTTTGGGTAGTTGAAAATTTATCAAATTTGTTGTCTTTGTGTTGGTTTGGTTAGTCAAGTAATTAAATTTGTTGCTGATTGACTTATTTCTTTTGGCTAGTTGGTAATTGATAAAAGAATTAATTTGTTGTCTTTGTGTTGGTTTGGCTAGGTTTGAGCGGGAGAGAGAGAGGCGGGTCGCGGCGCAACGGAGAGCGGTGCTTAGAAAGGAGAGTCAGGTGTTGGAGCATGAGAGGAGATTGAGGGAAATTGAGAAGGGGTTGCAGTTGGAGGCTGAGAAGATGAGATGCTCTGCTGCTGAACTGGGTAATTTGCACAAGGTCAGGTAATAAGTTCTGAAATGATGAAGTATTTGTTTGATAGGGTATGAGTGTATGTGTGCTGTTGATTGTGGGTTCTTGTTGTTCTGATTATTGGTTTCGTAATTCGGATATGCAAGGGAATGTTCGTATTGCTTAGAGATTCATAGGGTTTATGTTTAAGTCTCTCTATTTCAAGTGGAGATGAGTTGATCGAGCTTTCTTGTAAATTTCATATTGTGAGAACTTCTTGCTAAATAAAAAAGTTTGCTAACTTAATTTTTAGTTAATGTTCTTGCTGGTGAACATTTAAATATGTGGTGTCTAAGGTTTAATGTTGCCTAATTAGGAAGAGAAATGACTTAAGGAAGTGAATGCTTACAAGATTGTGTTTCACCATCATCATTTAAATGGACTTCCAAATATTCTTAATCATGAAGCTGCTTTGATTTTTTATTTGGTTTTCAATTTGAGAATATTTGTGTGTTTATATGTTTAGGTTTTCCCACTCATGGTTGTTTTGTGATTGGCAACTTTTAGGCAAGCGTCAGTAGCTTTGAATGTTTGGCAGCCAGAGGTTGTTAGAGGCAGCCAACGGCAAATAGTGGAGCAATGTGTTGTTCCCGTGGAGTCTCGAGTTCATTCCTTGGATATGGAATTAAAACTTTGTAAGCAACAAATAGCAAGTTTGAATAAGGCTTATGTAAGTTCCAATTTGTACCGGCAGGTTACATCTTCCAAACTTTTATGCAAAAACTTGTGGGGAATATATGTTATTTGTGTTGAATCTCATGGCAGAGAGATGAGAAGCGAAGACTTGATAGAGCAAAGGAAGAATTAGCATCTTTGAAGTATCACCCGTTGCAAGACTATAAGTTAACCGCTAGTGGGGAGAATGACGGTGACAAAAAGAGAAAGAGAAAGAGTTGAAAACATGTTTAAACAGTAAGCCTTAAGTCTTTTCATCTTAATATCGAGTACATTTGCCACTTTACCATTTCCAATAAATTTTCGTGAAATGTATATTATATTATGAATTATTTGGTCTTGCAGTTATTGAGATCTATAGTTTTCTTTTGGCTTGTGCTTAGTTGTTTCTCTGACTATACTTTGAGTTCATTCTTTTGATTTCTTCATATGTATACGATTCATATTGTTGAAATCTCTACTAAAATTTATTTAATTCAAAACTTAGGCAGAGGATTGTATCAGTCTATTCTACTAAAAAAAAAGTTGACATCTGTTGTTGGATGTTTGGAGCATAATTTTTAAAATCTTTTAGACATGGTAAATGGCTGCTCTATTTTTTAAGCTTGATTGTTTTTATGCCAAAAACTTTTAATAGTACATGTTGTACATCACTAGATGATAACTAGTGTGATTTTACTAGGATTTTGCTTGATATTGGTATATAAAAGAGTATTTATTTCCTCATATCATCTTTTGCTTATTATGATCTAAGCCTAGCCTAAACAGGCTCCAAGCATTGAGGCGATGGATTGAGGTAAATGCTTTCAAGTGTATTTAGTAGTGACATTTCAACGTCTAAGAACCCTCTCTACCTTCTACTTTGCCAATTGCCACCCTTTTTCTTATTGGAGCATGGTTTGAGAAACCATTTTTTCTATAGTATGTCCTTAAATGCTATGTTCAAATCATGTTGTGTCCTCCGAAATGGGGCTAATCATTGAGATTGTGTTGCTAGTATTGAGGTTGCAATTTCAAAGAAAAAATTAGGAAAGAATTATTCTAAAGGCCCAAAAAATAAATTGTGAACAACACCATACACATAATCCTCAAAGCTTGCATATTGGTAATAATCTCGTTGCCCTTTGGTGTCTTGTGATTTACTGTTTTTTCCTAGTTTAGGTTACTAACAATAACAACAGTCTGCTCCCTCGTGCCCAAGTTTAATCATCTTCCATTCCTTCTGAGTTCTGTCCTTTTGGCACAATGTACTAGTGTGGGCAAGACCTTAAGGAACACTTGGAAAATGGCAAGATTTGAGTTGTGAAGGAGATAATTGTTGATTTTTTTATGTGATGCCTACTGATAATTTGATAAGGCCCAGTCAATGAGAAACTTCCTATTAGTATTAAAACTAGTAGAACTTCTGCACATTGTGCGGTTTTATTTGGTAATATAATTATATTCTAATGTGAAACATCAATTATCTAAATTAATTAAAAAATCATTGAATTTATTTCATAATTCATATATACATTGAATAAATCTTTAAGATCGAATACTTTCCATCCCATAAACTGAAATATCTCTACTACTTTAGTAAACATACCTACAAACCAAAACGCCAATAGTATTTTTTTTTTTTTGAAAAATCGTAATAGATTGCCATGTCAACAATCACATGCTGATGGTAAAATACAATTTTTGTTACACCAAGAAGAATTAGATTGATCAATAGTTCCCAATCAAAGCTTTCTTCATCCAAATATACTATCTTACCTGGAAATTTGAATGTGGCCATCTAACAGGCTAACACATATGGTTACCTTTAGGAACTTCTTAAAAAGGTTGAACCTGTATAATGGAAACTAAAATGTTTGATATATGTTAAAATCAGTTTATACAAATATCTCATTAAAATTAAAATAACATTGAAAAACTGAGATCTGGAAAGAAACTAATATTGAATTATCTAAATTAACAAAAATCACCACCATGATCCACCAATTCAATTGAGAGAAACTTACAAACTTGATCATGCAAATTCAAAACAAACCACTGCATAATTAGGAATCAGAGCTCTTTGTCATGATAAACAGTCCGCAACACACAATGCCTAATAAAAATCATTTTTTTCTTATAAACATGTCGCATGTAAACTGTTCAATATTTGCAAACGACAATTTTATACCTGAATCAACATGAACTGCATAATTAAGAGAATTTATAAATGAATGCTTTTGCAAACTCAAATGGCATAGATAATAGAAGAGATGAAATGAATATAGGGACTTTTTAGAGTTCAGAGGGAGCCGGATGAAATGAGGTTTCAAAGGTGAGAATGTGGAACTTGAACAGAGAGAGATTGAGTTAATTTAACATTTTAGTTTTTCATGGTAGGAATTGGGTTATGGTAACTGAAGAGGGATATGAACTTGAATATGCTTCATGGCATGTTTAAGAAATTAATATGGTAACGATTGTGTTTGTGTCCCATTGTCTTGTTCGGTTATTCAATCGGCGCACACTTTACTTCTAAAAGAAAGTAAGGCTATGTTTAATTTAGAAAACAGAAGACTGTTTTCTATTTTCTATTTTCTTTTTTGCTTCTATTTTCTGAAAATTAAAAACATTTAGAAAATATGTTTGTCAATCAAATTTTTTTTAATAAATTTTTTATTTCTCCATCTTTGTTTTCTAGTTTTCTAGAAAATAATACAAAATTTTCTCAGTTAAACAACCCTTAACCATTCTGAATAAAATTGTGCCATTCGGTTCCGTTACTCAATATATAACTCTCTTAGTTGCTCTTTCAATGTAACATTGCCACATCAGCATTTGAGGAAAATTCTACTGCTGATGAAAACTGCTCTTTCATGCGCTATTATTTATGTAATGATGATGATTAATTGTAATGATGATGATTAATGACTATGACAAAGTGTTTCTGCTAAGAGGTTTGCATTTGAAAGAAATGCAAGACAAAAAGGTGTGAATTTGACCTATGCTTGATCATGAAAGATGATTTATTAAGTTAAAATAACAGGGGATGCCATTTAGATGAGTCAAATTTAAAACTCATGAGCTTGTATTCTCAAAATATACTTCTTTTATGAAAAAATTGACTGCAAAAATTTGAATAAAATCACCTGCCAATTAAATGCTCTTGAGCAAGATCTTCTGAGATGGGGATTGATTTCTCTTTTGCTTTTGTAACAGTAAGAACCTGAGGTATCACTTCACTGCATATGATTATTATGATGGAATAATGTTGTTATTCTTTTACAATAATTCTGGAAAGAACAAAATTCTAATTATCTACTAAATATCCAAATGGAAACATACTAAATATTAACAAAATAGAAGTAAACAAAAATACATATAAACGTTAAAATATTTATTTAAATATACAATCGGGATTTTTCGTGTCATAAGATCTGTGATACAAGATGACTTCATCTGATCAATATCTTCCAATTAAGCAATGCACAGGTATGACCCTGCAATCCACAATGCTTAAGAAGTTGCTGGAATTTGTCGTAACACTGTTTTACTACTCTGTGCTGAGGCAAGATTTTACAGCTGTTCTTATCGGGAGCAGAATATGCGCGATTTGAATGATTTTGCGGCTGATTAGTAATCTCTTTAATTACATTCAGTATCTGTCTATCCACATTTCTTTTCATTAGGTATGAGTTAACAAGTATTAATTGTCTTTTAATTGTCTTGCAGTTCTTGAAAAGGATGTTAAAACGTCATGAGCATGCATCTTATCTGGGAGCAGAACTGATGCCATCATCACGCCCGGTCTAGAACTTTTCATGGTGGGAGATGTTGAAGTATTCCATATGTGGTGTTTGTGTGCTTCACAACAGGCACCAGAAAATAGGAAGCTAATCAAGAATTACGGAGCAAAGTCGTGGCAGATTATGCAGTAGAGACCAACTTGGGTTGCTGATATCTGTTGTTCAGGAAAGAGGTCGTAAATGTTTCATGCAGTGAAACGTTCAAGGATTGCCACCAAGTTTAACATGAAAATCAAATTATGCCTGTACTGCTGTGCCTTTCTTTTCCCTGAAATGCTTTGTTGTATTAACAAGCATACTTTCAGCTTACTCTGGACATTCAAGTTTTCATTATCGTCTATGACACTATGTACATGTTTAGTGAATATCAACCTACTATCAGTCTTTCTATATTTTCATCATATATCTATTTTTTTAACCAACTTTCCCAATCTATCTTTGTAATATATGGAATCTATCATTATAATATATCCAAAACAAACACCGTTGTTGTTTTCTAGTGTAATGGATTAGGTTTCCAGCATGCTGTTCCGGAGAGGGGAGCTGAGTTATTGCAGGATCTCTAAGAGTATTGTGCTAAAACATTCAAAAGGGCAATTTTTTTCCAAGAAAAAAATAAAACGCTCGTGATTGAAGGCAAAATATTTGTTTCCTCAGAAGAATATAAGCTGCAATCATATGTGCTCTCTGTCTTCACCGACAGTAAGATTGTGCCTTGTTTGGCTTCTTGCCCGCCAATATCTGATTGCGTTGGTGTCTAGTCTCTATTATCTACGTACTGGTGTTTTCAGGTTTACGTTGTTGCTTCCTGGCTTTGTACCTTCTTTGACACGTTTACTTTTCATCATTTAAGGGCGTAGGTCTACCAAAGTCCAATCACTCAGAAACATAAATAGCATACTTGTTAAGGAATTACTCATTGGTATTTAGTGTGTTAGAGCATTAAGAAGATATCTTAATACGTGAATAATCATTATTGTTTTTATTTACTATTATTTTTTATTACATGATTTAAAAAAATAAAATTAATATTTTAGCTAACTTCATACAAATAAAAAAAATTCGCATCATTTTTTTTTATTTTTACCTTTTCAAACTACACAACTTTTTATATGCTATATTTGATAAAAGGAATTTCTTGCATGCTATATATAAGATATGTGAAATTGTTACTCTTCTAGACAAAGCCTAAGTAAAAACAACAGGAGAAAGTGTGGATTTATTATGGAAGAAGAACACTTATATTTCCTTTTTAGCTCCCTTCTCTTCTGATCCCAACGGAATGCATTTGTTTTTTTTTTTTGGCAGATTGAACAAATAAGTAGTTTAAAGATGAATTAAGAATTTTTTTATAATAATTAATATGGCCTGATATTATAAAACATACAGAACTTGTTATTAATATCAGTAAATTAGTTCTTAAAACTCATATTATGAGAAATATTGCTAGATGGTATTCAAAGTACCAGTACTAGAGAAAATAATTATTTTCATTTCTATTTTAACTATATATTGATATTTAAACAATTAAAACATGAATAAGATAAGGAAAAATAATTGTTATATTATTAAATATATACTCACTCCAACCTATAAAGATCCGTAAATATTTCTATTTTGTTTTTTTTTGCTTGTCCCAGATTATATGTGGTCTTATAGTATAATACTCTTATTTAAATGCATATACAATTGTGTTATTAATTACCCTTTAGATAATAATATGAGTATTTTTTGAAACATATCTTTATGGGAGAAGATAGCATTTTATTTCCAAAATGGTGCTAAGTTGTGTCATCAAATGGTCAATCCATTACAATCATAATTATTTATTATTTATGTCTAATAACGTCCTTAAACTATCTACAAAAAAATCAATTAAATCAGAAGTCTTTTCCAAATATAAGTTTTGAAAAATCTTCATTTTTGATTGGTAAATTGTGTAACTAGACAAAGCAAAACAATGACTTGATTACATCCTCTATTGAATACGTCACTAACACATTACTAATAAGTCCACATATTGCCCAACTTGCCATATAATCAACATCAAAAACTTAATTTCATAGGCACAAATAGAACTAATGTCATTTCCTGGCAGATTTTAAGTAGAAGTTTGCCTATTCATTCTTGCGTCTTTGTATACTCAACCAAGCCTATTAAGGATGGTAAAAAAGATTTCATTTCTCCAATAATAAAACTTTAATTAATGTTGGTCGAAAATTGATAGTATATTAATTCTAAGTAGATTTTATACAGAGTTTGAAATTAAAAATTAAAAGATAATAATTTAAATAAAAAGGGTAGTAATACTTTAATTTTCAAACTATTTATTCACTATTTGAAAAAGAAAAAAATGTTAATAAAGATTTCAAAGTAAGGAACCTATAAAAAGAGTGTATTCTTTCCAAACACACAAGCGTTAAGAAAAGTGGTTAATTTTAGTTGAAATTGTATAAACTTTCTAAATTACCCTTAATCTTTCTCTAAAAAAATTTGTGCGCACCCTATTTTTATCCATTCAAAATAAAAAGTAGAAATGACTTTTAATAGTTGTTGGAAAGTACTATAGAGATTTTATTAAAAAATTGAAATTTAAAAAGAGAAAGTGAAAGATGAAAATGGAATAAAAATATAAGACGGGCGGAGGAAGTAATTGAGAGTGATATGTGTGTTCAATGGTCAAATACGGTCTTGTAGCGGGGCTGTGTTATAGAGTGCTCAATCATTCATGTCAATGTTTTCAACGTTCGGAAAATCAAAATCATTACTCCTCGTTTATCTCAAATTTCGAGTCAAAAATCATATTGTCATATTATTCACCAAAAAAAAATAACGCTGGTCCAATTTCATTTATCCACTAAACTAAAAATATAATTAGATAAAGAAATAGAATATAAATGGTAACGTTTTTAAATTTGTCTCAAGGGAATTTAAAAAATGAACTGTCGAAACTCAACCCCTTGTTTAGAAAAAGACACGTAAAAAAAATAGGAGAGTAAATGAGTTGAACAATTTATGTTCCGATTTTATCAATAAATTAGTTAATTTTGAATTCTACGTTAGAATTTAATATGTAAAAGAGCCAAATTCAATTATGAACTTCAAAATTAATTTTTTTAAAAAAATTTTAGATATTTTCCTCCAATAAATTGTTTAATATACACAAAAATTAACTATATATATGGATAATTTATAGAAAATACTTTTATATGAAAATTAATTTCGAGTTGAACAAGTATGAACTATTTTATTTGTAGAAATTACGGCCCTACCAAAACCACTTATAAACCACTTGGATCAAGTCTCGTACCTTTTAGAGTGAAGAGAGACGGTGTGGCAAGTCATGTGAGTATGCAAAAAGACAAGATGAAGTAATTCAACTTTCACTTCTGACTTTAGTTTATAGATTGACTAATGTCCATATTTTATAATAAAGTTAATAAAAAGGGTAGGTGACTCAGCTTGGTGGATCAATTTTGGTGTAAAAAGAAAGTGTCCTTCTCTGCCCTCCCTCCTTCAAATCACCTTGTAGGTATATATATTACACATTCACATGTTGATCCCACCATTTGAAAGCTCCATTTTCTGAAAAAGCCTAGCAAATAAAGAGAGAGTACTGAACTTAGTGACTCAAAAACATACAAAAAAGAAAAAGGAAGGGCTCAAGCAAAGAGCCATGGGAAGACCCCCTTGTTGTGACAAAGTTGGCATCAAGAAAGGTCCATGGACTCCTGAGGAGGACATAATTCTGGTCTCTTATATTCAAGAACATGGTCCTGGAAATTGGAGATCAGTCCCTACTAACACAGGTCACTAGCAATTTCTTCTTCTTTTTTTTTTTTCGTACATAGCTACTTTTCAATTTATTTCAAGTCAGATAAGGGAGAATTTCCAAAAATTTCAAGGATTTTTTCTTAACTTTTTTTCTTAGTTTTTTGTTTTCAATTAAAATCTTAAAGTGATACTGATGTTGATGCTGGATATTAAAGTACTGATGAATCATTATTTTTGTGCATGAAAAAAGGATTGTTAAGATGCAGCAAAAGTTGCAGGCTTAGATGGACTAATTATCTCAGACCAGGAATTAAGAGAGGAAACTTCACTTCTCATGAAGAAGGCATGATTATTCACTTGCAGGCTTTATTGGGTAACAAGTAATCCTCAAATTACATCACCAAATTCTCAATTACATATCTGATCTTCCAAAATTTAAGCAATTAATATCAGTTTAGTGATATAATTAACATCTCAATCATCGGCGAACCTTTTTTTTTTTTTGGGTTGTAGATGGGCTGCCATAGCTTCATATCTTCCACAGAGAACAGATAATGACATAAAGAACTACTGGAACACTCACCTGAAGAAGAAGCTTAAGAATTTAGAGTCAAATTTAGACCCCATGTCACAAGACTCGACAACAAATAATACAACCCCCCAGTTTGTGTCAAAGAACTTTAGTGACAGAAGATCAAGCAGCTTGGATTTGGCCACCAATTCCTCATCTCTCTGTAGGCTTAACCAGACCACCTTTACCTATGCATCAAGTACAGAAAATATTTCGCGGCTTCTTGAAGGCTGGATGAGATCATCTCCAAAATCCAACAATGGTTCTAACGCGCTCAAAGAGAATTCGAACCAGAACAAGACCAACAAGTTGGAGGGCAATGATGAAATTAGCATTTGCAACAATTCAATGCCTTCAGCAGGCAATTCAGGTCCGGGTTACAGGCCAAAAACCGAGCAAGAAGAAGGAGGTAACAATGATCTAATTTCACATGAAGAGTTTGAGTCAATTTTATCATTTGAGAACCTTAATGCCGCTGCTGCATGGGAAAAGTCTACTACATGTGACTCAGCCACGACTACCACTTCCAAGGAAGAAGCAAGTGAAGAGAAGGAAAATGATAATAATACTGATGATAATGTCGTCATATTAATGGAAGAGAAGAAGCAGAAGAGTGAGAATGTAAATCCACCATTAACGTTTCTCGAGAAGTGGCTCCTGGAAGAAAGTACTGCTTCTCAAGTGGAGGAAGCCATGGAGTTGTCTCCAATCTTCTGATAATGTCATTATCTTTCATAATTATCTTTTCTTTTTTTCATTCTGGGAGCTACAAGTTAAAAGTTAAAAGGTTCCAAGAACGAAAAAAAAAGAAAAGAAAAGAGCCCCTGGTTTAGATGATTTATCTAGGGTTTAGGTTTTTCAGTTGTGGTTTGAGATGTCTTTGTAAACTGTAATTAACTCTCAGTATATTTTGACTAAGTAATCAAAAATAACTATTTACCAAGTTATAAATACTTTAAGCTACACTCAAACTATATGCGGCTACGATTTTTTTGATTTAATAGTGAGCATTTCTGTGTTTAAGATGTATTTTGACCAGCTGCTAAACCTCTCGAATAACATAGATAAATGATCATTTTGAAGGTGGAGTAGACACAAACCATAATACAAATATGAAATATTTGGTAATTAAGGTGGCTTTGGCCTCTGTTTTTGTTTGTGTTTTTTCTTATTTTCGCTTATGTGTGTAACTACGGTTTTCTTCCTCCATAAGTGAACACTATTAATAAAATCTGAGATGTGCCGTCCTATTTTATAAAAAAAAAAAAGAAAAAATAGATAACTGATAATTTTGAAGGTAGAGCAAAAAAAATCTTCCTTATGCAAGCCAGACAAATAATTAATTAATGGAAAAAAAGATTCAGAATTATATAGAAAATACAAGAATTAAGGCTTAGCCAAATGTTATAAATGGGCATGAGGTCTATGTCTAACCCAAGAAAAATAAGTCCAGTAATGTCATTTATTAGACACGCTTTGAGGGGTCTACGTCACATGTTAACTACAATGGATTATATGTAGAAACTCCACGATTATTTTTAATGTTCTTTTTATATTTATATATTTTTTATTTTTATATTTATATATTTTTTATTTTGAAGAGTAATTTTTTAAAATTTATTTTTAACCTATTTTTATATCACTTTTTTTCTCTAAAAGTAATATAAAGAATGGAATTTATTCTGTAATATCTAACTAGCTAAAATGACTCTATATTTTAATTATTATTAATAAAATTTATATTTTTCCGTATATTTTATTATTTATCTTTCATCTAATTTAATTATTCTTGTCTTCTCCTCCAATGAAAATTTGTTATCTGCAAAATAAAGAGTCAAATTAAAGAGTAGCATTAAAGGAGATTTGTATATTCAATCTATATAATTTATGTTGCTCTCCATTTTTATCAAAAAAAATTTAAAAAATAAAGAGCACCATTGGAGATAATGATGATTAAAGCCATATGATATTAGAGAATCAACAAGTTTTGGCATTGAATTTTCTTGTCTCTAAACTAAATTTTCATGGTGACCCTACAACTTAAATACCATACTCTTACTAATTAATGGAATTAATATTACAAGCAACCTATTAGCTAAGTATCCACCTACCTTTGCAGCAGCATATAATTAGGGTTAAAAATTGATGTCACTACTTTGACTATTACTCAACCTTCTTCCTCATGTAGGTATCCAAATTTAATTTGCTAATTACTTGAAGCAACGCATACATTGATACTCAAGTAGTCTACTTAATTAAGTTATTTCAGATCTTAGAGACTGCTTCGAGAGAATAGTCAATTATCAATATACTGGAACACTTGAAGTTGCAGTGTTGTAGGTTAGGTTCGGATGTGCATCTTAGTTATATTCATAAGGAATCATTTTCTCGTTCTGAAAATTAACTCCACATACAAAATTGTTTATTGCTAAGAAAAAACAATAATTTGGTGGTGTTTGATTTTAATAGATTTAATAGTAAATTGTAAAAGCAGATTATAAAATGATAAATTTTATAGTGAAAAAATCGAAATTGTAATATGTGTTTTGAAAATTATAATATGTTGAATGTGGTATAAGATATGTTAATATGCTAAAAACTAAACAATTTCAAAGAACATCATGAATTTCAAAGAACATCATGAACCATTTCACTTAAAAATTTAAATTGATACGTGAGACCTAAAAATTGGTTGTAACTACATGTTCTTACACAACTTTAATCTGAATTATGGATGATGAGATTTGAATTCAAATCCTCTGGCCTAAGTTACTTTGTTTCCATATGATCAGAAATCATTCCACCTAAATTTATGCTGATAAATAATATCTACAATTTGATAATTACAAGTATAACTACATTAGCTTATGGGGAAAAAAAAAAGAAATACAAAGAGAGTAAAAATGAGACGGTGTCACGAAAGTCTTGCACACAAATGAGGTAAAATGGGTGCACCCACTGATCTCTTTTTCGCAAGCCAAGAGAAGGAAACATGTGATCATGGATGACCTTTCGGTGTAAGACACTAGAAATGTTGGTACTTCTCATGTCAGCCATGCAAAATCTTTCACAAGATGCAGGCAATTAAGGGTCTTTGCTATATAGCCATTATGCTATATTACGTGACGCTCTTCCACGGTCAAATAATGAAATGGTGTAAGTTTTGGAGAAGTCTATTGAAGAAGGCATTTTAATGATTTTAGATGAAATTTGTGATCTAAGTCTTTGGAACTCGATCAGGGTATATTAAGGGACTTGGTGAGAGGCCAAAACGAAGGCAATG